>APFE030165854.1:1433-20071 GCA_000404065.3 Pinus taeda
TCCCCCCCACACCCCCCTCGCGTGGAGGGGTGTACAAACTCCCTGGGGTATACATCCAGCTGAAACAAAGACCTCTGAACAATCATGCTCCACGCACAACAATAATTACACTGAAATTTGTTCTGAAGCCTAGGGAATCACGAAGATATGTTGGAGGTCAAGTTTCTGTGGGTTAAGAGCTTCATATTTTTATCTTTCTTGTGAAGGGTTTTGGACAGAGATCATTTGTCTTAGGAAAATTTCAACCCTCTAAGGCCCATATTTTAGCCAATTCTAAGCATAAATTTTGTCCCTCTGAGGCCCCTATTTTCGGCCTCTTCTAAAGCACAATTTCGACCTCCTCCTAAGGCATACTTCAGTGCACTTGAAGCTTTTCCAAGGCTCTTTCATGACCAAATTTGATGAGACCTTCTCGAGATTTATTTGACATCCTTTGAGGTGGTTTAAAGGCTAGGTTCGAGGCCTATATTTTGGCCTTCCTGAGGTGTACTTCACATATTTCTGAGGCCACTCAAAAGTATTTCTCTGAGGCTTTTTGGTTCCCTCGTGAAGATATTTTCGAACCTAATCCAAGCTTTGAAGAGAGGTAATATTTTGTTGGTCAAGCCTAGTTCCTGAGGCAATCTGTTTGCTTGTTTAAGGAGATGATTTGGAGTTTTTCTGAAGCTGAGTCTAAGCTAATATAATTACCATGTAACAGTTGAATTTGTCTATCTATATCAGCACAAAGCTGCCCTTGTTTAGCCCATAGACTAAGGTCAGATAGGGGTCGAGTTTTTCCTTGTATAGGTCACAAAGGAAGAGACATATTAAAGATGTAATTTGGACTCATTATAATCATGTAAAAGGGTGGTTCTAGGCTACAGTTTTTGGGCAACATTCAGACCTGTTTTGGGCAATTCAAGGTCATGTTGAAAGTAGAACCTATTCTAAGACGTTCATTCAGTTGAGTGTGAATATTATACAAGCTTGATTTCAGATTCATTAAGGACTATCAAGAGAGAAAATTAGGTCACCGTTAAGCTATACTCCTTTGGTGGAATCAAAAATCTAATGAAAATTTCTATAGTAGCATTGATGAGCTAAGAGACAACAATGTGGTCACATTATACCATAATTGATTTGACCTTTTGATAGGCTAGTAACATGAGCCTATTATATTGCCTGATGATTGAGACTGAATCAAGATAATTGTTGTGCCTAATGGCTTATCCAACTATTGCTTGAAGAAACGTGAATAGTGTTAGTTTTGCTGCTTGCAATCTATTGTTTAGAGTTAGTTAACAAATTTATAACAATCACCTAATAGTAGGTTGAGTACATCTTCTAATTAAAGACTAGAATTGGTTCTTTGTTGATGTTGCGTTTTGGTATATATATTGATCAAAGAAAGTGGTAACTCTACCGATAAGACATGCAAATATTATTCGTTAGTTTTCAAAGTATTGTTGATGTTATGTATGTAGGGCTTATGTTAATGAGGGGTTTGTATTGCAAAGAGCAGATTTATTATTGACATTTAGTACAATGATTGTATCTCAGAGACTTGAGGTGTTGAGCAACGAATTTATACCAGACTATTCATTGATCACTAACCTATGTTGATAGGGTTTGCATGTTCAGTAGAAGTAGAGAAGATTTTATAAGGTTTTCAAATATATGCTTATGATAAAGAATGTTATTGTTGCATGTTGTTTCTAAGGTTTGATAGATTCATATATATGCCTTAAGCAGAATGGTTGAGATAGGGTTTGTTTTGGAAAAAGTTATTTATGCATGGCTTTCTAGTGAGAGTATGATGTTGAGTTCTTGAGCTAAAAGAGTTGGTATTGATGTTGATGACCTTGTGCAAGTATTACAGATTGATAGAGTCGGCAGATTGTTTTGATATTATTTATATTGATTTTGAGTAGATATGGATCCAGTATAAAATTCTATGAAACGTGGTCCACTATGGTGAATTTAAGGTCGGGGCCTTCAATGCAAGTGGTGGCTTGTTGAGAAGGGTGGCGAGATGGTGCAAGGTGTAGATTGAAGTGTCCTTTAGGTTGGAGCCTGAAAACACTTTAGGGCGGCAGGGTGGTGTTAGGGCAAGTTGGAGCTTGTAGGATGTTGGAGCATCCTTCCAATTGGAGATGGTAAAACCACGGACTTGGAGCTTCCCTCAAGTTGGAGCTTATAAATCAGAGGGTTGGACTCTCCTTCAATTATAGCTGGAGAATCTTGGAAATTGGAGCTTCTTGTTGATGCAATCTTCAAACTTATATTAAAATTGTTCGGTGGTTTTTCTCCCGGAATGGCTTCCACCTAAAAATCTCTTGTGTATTGTCTTTGATGTTGTGCATTATTGAATGGTTTTGTTAATTGTTTAATGTTTACATTATATAATTAAAACTGTTAAAAAGTGCCCAATATTGATTCACCACCCTTCTCGATATTGGTGAATATTCCAACACATTCTATCAAAATAAGACAGCGATTCGAAAAGCACTTGTTATTAGAAGCCCAAATTCTGAATATATTTTTCATTTTTCTCTTTTCTTCATAACACACAATTGTAGTGGTATTGTTGCAGAAGATAAAGGAATTATTTGAATAGCATATCGCACTCTTCAATAGAGCATTGTGTGATGTTGAACTAGAATATAACATAATGGAGAAACAAGCTTTTGCTTTAGTCAAGGTTTTGAAAACATTTCATGATTATGTTTTGCATTCAAAGGTAATTGCTTGTGTTCCTACAATATCAAGACTCTCATGGGAGAAGAAGAAAATGGATTGAAACATCCAAAAGGTAAAATGTAGAATTTTTTCTTCAAGTGATTTAGTATTGAAATGAGAAGAATGGAAAGAAGACCCTAGAAAACATGGAGAGTTTATTAATATTTGGATAGGGTTTTCTACTGTGGAATCTATTGAAGGTCAAAAATATTTTTCAATATGCTATTACAAACGGAAAGTCTTGGATGGATTTTTTTTGAAACATTTTCTTGTTTACTAAGTTTTCACACACAGACATCATTGTAAATATCTATTTTTTTCCTTTTTTCCATATTTTCATTTCAAATTGTTTAAATAAGCATACTTCTATTCTGAGTTTGTTTATAAGTCTTTGATATCCTCACTTATTTTTGTGTGTATTCCTATTTCTTGAATGTTTTAATTTGACTAATCTATTATATAAAAAATAATTACTAATAAACAATTTGGAAGAATTTAATGAAGCTCAATTTGCAGATATAGTGAATTACATAAGAGATAGTTAGGAGAAACAAGAGTGGGTCGGATGTTGAATCCAAATTGAACAAAGAACTTTGATTTTTTGTGGGGACAAGGACATAGAACTAATAATAAAGTTGAAAGTTTTGTTCTATTCATAAGGCTTCAATTAAATAACTCCAAGCATATTACAAAATTATTGGTTCTAGGAGGCTCTAAGTTATATTCAAAGCTATGCAAGATTACAAATCATTCACCCATATGATCATGGACCTAAACTATGTCAAGATTCACCAAGAACTTGGAAATTTTGAAGAGATAAAAAAATTTCATATACTCCTAAAACAAAGTGAATGTGTTGATACGTTGGAAAAAAAGAAAAACCCTTCATCTCTCAAGAAAATGTGATCACTTTTTGGGAACCTTGAGTTCTAAGTTCCTAAACCAACCTTTGTCATAAAATTCTCTTCCAAAAATTGGTTTCTTTCTCCCCTTTAATTAGAATTATTAACTACTCTTATCTTCTACAAGACATTTATCATTTCACATCATGAACTACTTCCATGACATAGTGTAGCTTGTACTTACCTCGATTTGATATCCCCTCCTCCCTTTATTTCCTTGAATTTCAACATATATACGCCTGCTAGGATAATCTTTGTGTGTGTGGAAAACGGGGTTCTTTGAATTTATTTCTCCCATATCCATCCATTTTGTCTCCTAAACTCATTTTTTTTGTTAATGCCTTGGAATATCCCATGGTTGATGATTGGATTGAATCACCTCAACCTCACTTTTTGCATAAAATTGCAACATCCAATTATACTCAAAACATATCTCTTTATAATTCTTTCTTTTTTGAACTCTCTCATTCTAGACATTTTGTTCCTTTGTGTTTTAGGGTTCTTCATTTCTTGGTTACCCTTGCAGCTAGAATAGAGATTCAATACCTTCAAGTCTCATGTTTCTCCTTGATATCCTAGTTCTCCTCTTTCCATTTCATTTTTATGTGGTGTAGAGTTTCTCCCCTCCCCAACTCCAATTTTTGTGTTGGACATCTAAAATGGGAATTTGAGGTCAGGTGGTACAGGGCAGAACTACAACAGTTGTGGCTTCTAATAGAAACCCAGAATAAAGCTCATGACTAGGAAATTATCCTCATCTTCAACACTTTGTCAGCCTATCGAGCAAAATTAGCCAGCTTGAATAATGAAATGTATGTGTCTAAACACAAAATTGAAGTTTTGGCCCCTTATCTTTCATATCAAAAGTATTCTTCCAATTGCTCCCTTATTCTCACTGGAGAGGGTAGAGTCAATCAAGTGTTAGAGAATTATATATTACAGAGAAATGGAACACATAAAATATTGCAGAAATATAAACACAGAAAACGCATAAAACAAGAGAGACACAGATATACATGGTTCACCCAGTTTGGGCTACATCCACAAAGAAACAACCAGTCCTTCTTTTTATATTATCTAGCAAACTAAAGAGATACAACCTATAGCAGATCTGCTGTAATTCCCTCTTCAATCTCAATCTCCTCTCTCTACCTCACTCAGAAAACATATATATATAGACGCAATACAATTCCCTCATATATAGCGAGGCATTGCCTTCTAGTGAAAAAAACCCTAAATTAAACATAACTTCTATTGTCAGATCTCTGCCTAATGAATGGCGCAAATTGACTACGAAATTACAACATTTTACAAGGAAATTTTACATATATTCTTAGCTTCGGGGGCGTTGTCCTCGATCCCCCCGCCAAGGGGGGGCTCCCAAAGGTCACAGTCACCCCCCCTGTAGCGAATATTTTACGGGCGGCATTGCTACCCCATTATGAACTGGGGTCCAATGCAGCGATACCTTTGAATACAAAAGATAATTAGGCTCCACACCCAACAATCTCCCACTTGGAGACTGATTATAGCAACTCCACCACTGCTTCATTTGCTGGACAATGACTCCACTTTGGACCTGGCTATTTCTCATCTTCTTCATCATACTTGAAGACCAATTGAAACTAAGAAAATTCTTAGTTTCTCCCTGGTTACAACTTGTGTTAACATATCTGCAGGATTCTAGCTAGTGTGTATCTTTTCCAGCTTCAATTGTCCATCTTCCAACGCTGACCGTATTAAATGTTACTTGAGTTGTATATGTTTAGTCTTGGAATGAAATGCAGAGTTCTTTGCAAGATGTATGGAACTTTGGTTGTCACTGTATAACTTGTCCAACTCCTGCTTCTTACCCAATTCATCCAGAAACCTTTGTAACCAAATCATTTCTTTACTAGCCTCTGTAGCAACAACATACTCTACTTCTGTTGTTGAGAGTGCAACAACACTTTGCAGTTTTGAGACCCAACTGACAGTTGTTCCACCTACAGTAAACACATACCCTGTTTTTCTTCTCCTGTTATCTCTATCACCCGCCATATCATCACCCAATCGGACCTGTCCAAAATCTCCTTGAACATAATCATAAAAATGTTTCCTATCAAGTGTGGCATGGAATGAGGCCCCTAAATCTACCACCCAGGCATCAATAATATTTTCTAATGAAAGAATCAAAGCATCTTGCAATACATCACCTATTACATTCGCTTCATGATTATTTCTTGTTGCGTGTCTCCTTCTTTTCCCTTTCAAGACTTGCGGTATTTATTCAAGTGTCCTTTCTTCTCGCATTTCCAGCACACTATCCCTGATTTGGACTTGGATCTACCTTTTCTTGACTTACTGCGATATCTAGGGCTCTTTCCTCTTTCCATCTTTCTTCCCCTAGTCTCTACAGCCAAAGCATTACCTGATGCCTCACCAGAGCTTTTCCGTCGCATTTCCTAGCTAAGGATTGCACTGACAACATCATCAAACTTTAAAGTACTAGATCCAGAGACAGAGTTACTAATGGCCATGACTAAACCATTCCAACTTTCTAGCAATGAGCACAGAAATAACAAAGCCCTAATTTCATCATCAAAAGTTACCTCTACAGAACTTAACTAACTGGTAACTGTATTAAACTCATTTAAATGATCAGCGACAGATCCACCTTCTGACATATTCATATTAAGTAAATGCTTCATAAGGAATACCTTATTTGAGGCCGAGGGTTTTTCATATAGTTTGGCCAATGCCGACATCAAACCCTCTATTGTCGTTTCCTTTGAAATATTAAATGCTACCGACGCCGCTAGGCACAACCGTATTGTTCCAAGTGCTTTTCTGTCAAGAATATCCCATTTTGTGCCTGTCATACTCATCGGCTTCTTTGCCTTTCCACTCAATGGTTGGTACATATCTCTTTGGTACAAACAATCTTCCATCTGCATCTTCCATAGCTGGCAGTTTTGGCCATTAAATTTTTCAACCCTAAACCTACCATCTTCTGCCATTGCTCCCACTCGAACCAGGAACCCTTCTCTCCTACGAGTTTATCAGCCAAAAAAAACTTCGGCTCTAATACCAGTTGTTAGAGAATTATATAGTACAGAGCAATGGAACACATAAAATATTGCAGAAATATAAGCACAGAAAATGCATAAAACAAGAGAGACACAGATGTATGTGATTCACCCAGTTTGGGCTACGTCCACAGAGAAAGAGCTAGTCCTTCTTTTTATATTATCTAGCAAACTGAAGAGATACAACCTATAGCAGATCCGTTGTAATTCCCTCTTTGCTCTCAATCTCCTCTCTCTTCCTCACTCAGAATACATATATATATATATATATATATATAGACGTAATACAATTCCCTCATATATAGTGAGCGATTTCCTTCTAGGGAAAAAAACCCTAAATTAAACATAACTTCTACCGTTAGATCTCCGCCTAATGAACGGCCGAGATTGACTAAGAAATTACGACATTTTACAAGGCAATTTTACATTTATTCTTAGCTTCGGGGGCACTGCCCCCGATCCCCCCGCCAGGGGGGGGCTCCCAAAGGTCGCAGTTGCCCCCCCTGGACCCCCCCTGCAGCGAATATTTTACGGGCAGCGTTACCGCCCCATTACAAACTAGGGTCCAATGCGGAAATACCTTTGAATACAGAAGATAATCAGGCTCCACACCCAACATCAAGGGCACCTTAATCATAAGCAAGATCAACTATTCACTAAGAAACTTAAAGGACAACAACCCCATGGGAATTTGGACTTGAATCTATAACAATTGTATCCTCGTATATGTTTTGTAAGACACTTCTTCCTCAATGTTATTATGTATGGATCTATACAAGTTTTTTCTAAATGGAAATGCCTTCCAACCTTTTTGTGTATAAGGAAGGCAAAATGCTACAGTGAAGTATTATATCAAAATGTTATGAATATTTGTACTACTTATTCTCCACCCTTGTTTACAGTTTTTTATTAATACAAATCCCATTCGTTCTCATAAATAATAATAATACAAGAGATAGTTGCACATATATTTACTCTCTTCTTTTGTATAGTATTATATAACTTTTAAAGGAAATTATATCAATTTCCCAATGAAATTACAAAGCATGCATGGTAAAGATATCTCTTTTTTAAATAATGGATAAATTTTATATTATCAAAAAGTTGTTTTTGTCATGCCACATAGTTTTCCGTATATCAAAATTTCATATTTAACAAAGGTTAACCAAATTCTAAGATTTGGATACTAAGATTTGAATCATCCAAGGGAAAATATTGTTCAAAAAAACTATTTAACCTATTATAAAACTTGTAGATGTAGATTTTAAGGTATGTCCTAACAAAAAGAAACACTTAAACATTATAGAATCATGAGGAATTTAAGGGCATGGGTACATTCTTGTCTTGAATTGGGTTGGGTGTCCAATTTTCATTCATCCAAGGAAGCAGTAAATGAGTCCTAGAGAGCATGTAAAACTAACAAGATATATTAGGGCTAAATGATGTAGATTGTGACCTTCACCAATGATTCTTTTTAGGGTGGAATTTATAGCATCCAACATCTAGAGAATGGTTAGCTTTAATTGGGACTCTTGTTGCCAATTACATAGCTCTAATATGTGTGTACCAACTTCCAAATTGAAGGCATCTATAGTCCTATTGGGCTGTTCACACTAGGATATAAGATACACTTCCCATCTTTGTGGCTATGACTTCACTAGTCACATTGTTGTTTGACTCAACTAAATCCTCATTACACTTCTCAATTCCTTCATTTCTTTGACCTCCTTGGCTATGCCACAATAGGCAAAGCATCATCGACAATGTGTTATAATGGGAACAGGGATAAGAGGGCTATATTCATACCAAAGAACATTATCCAAATCTAAAAGGGTTCCATACAGAAAAGAAAGTGGATGAAGAATGAGGCATCACTTTCTACCTATGGACACCCAATGGTTCCTCCCACAACAAGAGTGTAATGAATGAGCCATATTGTCCAACATGTGATAAGCCTTCCCACATTAGAGACTAAGAGAAGAGTGTATTGAAGGATCACAATTTTAAAATCCAATAAATACTAAATTGTAGGGGCCACCATAGATGTCATGAAAGGGGAGCATGAAAAAAAAAATCCATGAAAATTTCATAACAATGTAGGGAATATGTGGGAATTAGTATTTTGTGTTATCTTTATCATAATTATCATGGGATTAGACTTAGATAAGACCTATCTTCTTTCTCTTGTTGAATCTATACAACACTTTTGTAGGTTGAGAACCATAGGTTTGGCATAGAATTATCTCATTGATTTAGAATCTACTTCACTTGGTAAAATGAAACTTCTTGGAGGATTTGTTTGGGGAAATTCCTTGTGTTGAATGATTTTGCTACCATTGAGTAAAGGGGTGTTGTCTCTACTTAATGACTCAAATAATCATTGTCGAGTATTCCGTTATGGTTACCTTAGAGTAGGTATGTTATAAATATATTTGATTCTTCTCTATTTCTAAAATATTTTCTATTTTCTCAACATATTAATCCTTCTAATAATTAAATTTAATATAAAATAAATAAATATATGTAATCTATATTACACTAGAATTTTTTTAATGTAATTTGTATTATTTTTCTCCACAAAAGAAAAATCATGTAATTTTATCAATATAAGCATAATCAAATGTGTCACTTATGATAGTGTCATCTACAATTGCGTCAACCCATTCCACTATTATGACAGCAAAATATTGTCTCAATCCCCCCATCATTCTCACCATCTAACACTAAACCTTAATATCCTTTCTCTTGCTCAAAACCAAGATCTCCAATGTCTATCCTTATTATTATACCACTACATTTGTATTATTTTACTTTTAGTTACATTGATTACATTAGCTAGACCTAGACCCATAGTTACACTTTCCTCTTTTCACCTTTTTTTTGCTTTCAATATTGATACATCAGATGCATTTGCACTTCCACATTCACATTTCATGTAATTTTTAGTCACACTTACGTTATGTGATACATCATTAGATTTATTGCATTAAATCTTATCATTAATAAGTTGGATTTCACCATCTCATTTAACCACATGGTCGCATGCAAAAAGACTTATTACAATGTGATAAACTTTTCATGTATTTATTTTAACCTTCCAAACCACCCCTTATTGTCTTTGTTAAAAATAAAGGTAACATATTAAAATGGAGAGGCATTCATCAATGTACATGTATACAATTAGAAGTTCATTAGAGAAAATTTAATAAAAAAATGGGTTTCTTGATCAAATTATAAAATAATGTGTTATATGCCACATCACATCAACATATAAGTTAGGTTAATTTAGAATAATAATATGAGAGTTTAAATAATAATGAAAAGTATGATTCGTGCATAAACATAATAAATGATAATATATCATATAATAAATAATTACTAATAATATATAATAATCAAAGTAAAATTAATAATGCTCACAGGGCATAGAGTAGTCGTTGACAAGTTGTTATGTTAAGGCACTCTATGGTGGAAAGGTTACTGGTTCAAAAATAAATTGGCACAAATCCAACCATAAGTACAACTTTGTGTGGCCCAAGCCAGAGGTGGTCCCCATGTGATTTTGATGACTTAGATGCCCCTCGGTTGTGGTTTCTCAGACCACTGAATCTTAGTTTCACCAATTTGCATGGAAAACAATTTTATTTATATAGAAAACAAAATTACATACTGCATATACTAGATGGTGTTTTTGTCACTATTTGTTGCATATATTAGATGCATAAATCCAATCCCCTAAAATGGGGATGAAAATTTTATCCTCTAACCAGAAATTATGCATTTTACATCTCAACAAAAATGTCTCATCTACATAAAAGTATCCAAAAGTCCAAAAAAACCAAAATCAAGAGTGAAAAATATAGCAATGATGATGGTCAAAATGGTTTTTTCAATCAGTCTCAAGGGTTGAGAAGAAAATATTGCTATTGGCATTCTTCATTCTATGATTTTAAATATGCCTCGATGCATATCAAGTCCAACTTTTGACAGGGATTCGCAATGTGATTCATGTGCCTGTAAAGATGTTCAAAAGTAATCTAAGTGAGTTATTTGTTGGAAGAAGGGTTTTATTTCTAATTCTTGCAGTTCCCTTCGTCCAATGTATTACTCTTTTAGATCCCCCATAAATATGTATCGAAATGATCCCCTGACAAATGGTGACTTGTAGAAGTAGTTTTAAGGAAAATAATTCAGCGTAATTTTTGGAGTTTCCCCAATGTTGGTAGCAAGGGAAAGAGTAACATAGTTTTTATAAGTGAAGTATTTTAACTTGCCCTCCCAAAGAGGGGGATCCTTGGGCTACCCCATTAAAGAAAGCCCATAGGGAGTCATTTTGAATTTATGTTTATGGATGAGAAACAAATGGGGAGGAGGAATTTTTCTTGCCGATATTGTTTGCAATAGCCAGACTGTGAATGGTTATTAGGATCATACATGTTTGTCTTCGAAGGTGGCTTGGTTTCTCTCTAGCCAAATACTCGAAGATGCTATTAGAGGAATGGCTATGTGTTAAATTTTATAATGGGATGACATCTGTCGAGAGAGAAAATCTTCAATAAAGGGACCATTCCAAATATATGTATTTCCTTCATACTAATGAATATCTTTCTAGGCGACATGTGTGAAGGGGAATTTTATGAACGAGTGTTCCATTGTTTCGGAGTCCATATAGCAAAGAATGTACATACATAAACCATGGAAGGATCATCTTTTTAGATTGTCCCATGTGGCAGTTTTGTTCCTGATGAGAAACCACATAAAGGGTTTTGTTTTAGGAAGACAATTTAACTTCCAGAGTTTTTCCCCCACCATGAAGGCCCATTGTTCCCAGTTTCCATTGCCATGCACAGATTTCAAAAATTTAGAGAGTATATTCCATGTGAACTTGGGACCCGTGTTAAAATATTATCAATTTCCAAGAGGGAGATGTGAAAATTTTAGAGCTTTGATGTATTGGGTCCAAGCATCTACAAAGTCACCTTCAAGGAAGAGATCTTCACAAGATAACTAGTATTTTCCTCATACATGGTTAAAAACGGAGATTTTTATTCAAGGATATGATTCCTTCATCATTTAGTTTTTGTATCAATGGATAGGCTATGGTTTTGCTGGAATCCTATCCAAGGATACAAATTTATTTCGATCTAGGATCCATTTCCAACCCTCCAAGTGAGATTATTGACAATGAGTAGAAAAGTTGATATCATATCCTTCCAGATGATGGAGCCATTTTTTACCAACTTATGATGGGATCTGAACCAATCCATCAAATAAAGGGGCCTTGTGTATTTTTTTATATGTGACCTATGCCCAAAAATTGGTCCCTTGAATAAGTTTCCATACCCCTTTTTCAACTAGGAATTTAGAGAACTAGAGAAGGTTTTTAATTCCCCATCCACCAAAGGATGACCCTGAACTTGCATGGCACATTGTGCATCATCATTCATGGTTTCTTGTCTCAAAACCATTATAGGAATACTCTATTCAAAAATATCTTTCTATCGGTATATAGCTCTCCTCGTAATTCCTCACGATTTACAAGTTATTCAAGATCGAAGTTAGTAACCCCAATTAGTGTGCGAAAATCCCATGAGGTTGTGGCATGGAATTTATCATTGATTTTGGTCATTGAATAGTCAATAATTAATAATTTTTAAGCTCCTAAAATCCCTCCAACATTTTCTATAGAATCCCCTCTGAACTCTATAAAAATAAATCTCATATATCCTCCAAAAGTAGTGATTGTGTCATTTTCGCTATAACTTTATTTCTGCGAAGTCTTAGATGCTAAAATTAAAACCCATTTGAGCCAAAATCCGGATGAACATTGTGACTGAATTTCAGAACTTGGTTCGCTATATTTTCGGATATATGATATGTGGAAATTAGGGTTTTTGCAGGCTCCCAAATTTCATCTCAAAGAGGTGACCTTAGGAAAATCGTCATAACTCTCTCTCTCTCTCTCTGAGAAGAGGATTGGAATTCTGTAAAAATTGGTGGATAGTGCACGGACTTTAGTTTTCTATGTATCAATTTTAGAGACAAAGGAGGAAACAGTAACACGTGGCATGCCATACAAGTTTGGTCTACTGAACTAATCCATAATTAGGTCATTGTGAGAGATTGGGCATAGCTTTGCCTTGAAGAATCCAAATTGGGTTCGACATGTGGCATTGGAAAGAAGACTTAGAGGGCTACTACAGGACCGAAGATCACATATTGGGGTTCTAAAATCACAGAGATACATCATATTCAATATCATGCTCCTAGAAGGGGAAAAAAACTAGATCAAGTGTTGTCAAGGGGTGCAAAGGACCAGACTTTCTAGGGCAGCAAAGAGCAAGGTGTAGAAAAATGATGCAGCAGAGGTAAGATCTAGGTAAGTATCTTATGTATATGCATGTTCATCTCTTAATTGCATTAGGTTCTTTGTACAAGTGTCTATCTACCAAGAGTTGAAGAGGCAGTTTCGGGAGGTCTAGGATCATCATTAGGTGGTTGTGTCATAGTTGGGGTTATGGTCTAGTGTGTCTTATTCTTCTACGTCATTCTATATCATTGTAAAGTGGGCCATTTTCCCTGGCATGGGAGCCCATTCTTCTTTTATTCTTCTATAGGGTGGTAGGGTGGTGCTAGGTTGGTGTATGAATTCACCAACAGGTTCAAGCCTATGAAAACTTCAGGGTGGTAGGGTGGTGCTAGGGTGAATTGTAGCTCATGGGGTGTTGGGGCATCCGTTCAATTGACTACTGAAGAATCTCGGGCGTTGGAGTGTCCATCTAGTGGGAGCTGGAGAAGAATGTTTTTCTAGATTCTAGGAAGTTGGAGCTTTCTTTTCAATTGGAGTTGAAGATTAAAGAATTATTAGAAAAGTGTTCAGGTGGTTTTTGTCCCAGAGGGAATTTCCACCTTAAAAATTGTGTTCATTTGTGTTCCTTTTGTTTGTTGCTATCGTTATACAAACACTGATAATAATTGAAGACTAACTAATGCTCTAAAATATTAATAATAATACTAATTGAAATGAATCATGAATTTCACCCCCCCCCCCCCACCAGTATTTCCAACATACATACCCCTTTTTCAACTAGGAATTTAGAGAACTAGAGAAGGTTTTTAATTCCCCATCCACCAAGGGATTTTGGTATGGAAATTTTATTTCATGTAGTAAGAGCAGAGGATTTTTCCACTCATGGCAACCCACAAAAAATAATAGCAAAGTTGATGAATTTTTTGAAGGATCCCAATGGGGATGTAGGTTGAGACCCTATACACCAAAATGAGTTCTGTAATTGATTTGTATAGACCAACTTACCCACCCTCGAGAACCATTTGTTGCATCAGACTCAAATATTCTTTTCTACCTTCTCTAGTAACCAGTTCTAATATGATTTTGTATAGTGGTCGGGATTTAGTATGACTCCCAAATATTTTAAGTCCTAATTTAATTCCACCAACTGGGTGGAAAAAAGATCTGCAGTTATTTTTTATATTGCATTCAATCCCCACCAATAAAGAGAGGACTTTGAGCAATTTATTGCAATGCTTCTAGCCTCTTAGAGAATATTTAATATTAGCTTCATTTGTTGAAAATGAACCATATTATCATCAAAGAAGATGAAAATATCATCCACAAAAAGTAGGTGAGTCAATGAGCAATCCTGAGTAATGTGAATGCCTTTGAAACAAGCATTTTGTTTTGCATCCATTATGAGTCTACTAAAGCCTTCTATTACCAGCAAAAAGTGAAGAGGCGATAAAGGGAATGCCTACCAAAGACCTCTCTCCACATTGAAGGAAGAGGAGGTTGGCCCATTTATTAAAGATCTAGAGAAGAGGTGTTGATACAATTTAGAAGCCCAGAAACAAATGTGTGGTATACAACAAAGTGGAGTAAGAGAACCCTAATATATAGCCAACTAACCCTATCGAAGGCCTTCGAGCGGTCCACTTTATACTGAATTTATTTTTGGCACTTTGTATGTATAGAGTGTAAACCTTATTGGGTGAGGCTTATTACATTTGACACCCAACCAAAAAACCAATTATTTAGGAGATATGTGTTCGAAGAGGATGTTCTTCAGACAAAGGGCTATGATTTTGGAAATGATCTTGTATATGGTATTACATAAGAACAGTGGTCAAAAGAGATCAACGGTGCTAGGGTTATTTGCTTTTAGAATCAAGGCAAGGAAGGTTGTGTTAAGAGAAGTAAGTATTTGTCCAAATGATCTGGAAAACTCAATTACCCTTCGAAGGCCTCCTCGCAAGAAATCAAAGCATTCCTAGTAAAACTCAATAGGGAGGTCATCTAGCCTAGGGCTCTTCCCTTTTGAAATTTATGAAGAAGATGTTCAAGTTCAAGTTTTGTGATGTTTTCATTAATATTTTCATTTTCCTCATGACTGACAAAAATGGGGAAAATCCCAACCACTCTCAAGATTTTATTTATTGTTGCTCTACTAAAAAACTACATCCTACAGAGGATATGTCCTAGAAGGAGGCAACGATTCCATTATGACACTTTATCTCCCAAATATTTTTTATGGACTTCCAATAGTTTGTATTCTATCAAAATATTTTGTGTTTTCATCTCTCATCTATAGCCACATAGCTCCATTCCTTTTCCTTGTCCAAAAGGATTTTACTCCTTTTTTCTTCTAGATCTTTAATATGGTCCCTTTGGTCTATTATGTTTGGTGAACTAGAGTCAACAACAAGGAATACCTTTAATTTTGCCTCAATGTCTTCTTGGGATTGTGTATTCCTTTCTTGTTTTTCCCATTTGGTGACGTTTGCTTTAGAGGATTTTAGGTTCCTTTGGAACTAGTTCAAAGGGGATTTCATCGAGACTAGAGAGAAAGGGTGCCATGATTGTTTGATGATATTGAGCAGTGAGGTTTATTGAAACCAATGTGGGTTCAATTTAAACAGTTGAGGGATGTTTGGGGGAAAAAGGATCAAATTCAAGGATAATGAGATAGTGATCAGAATCGCCGCCCATCATAACCTGCTAACATTGTTTGGAAAAATATTGAAGTCGGGGGGGTGTTGAATTAGCATTTTAAAAACTCACTTCAACCTTCCAATTTATCATTCATATTTATGTATGTTACTACCATTAAGAAAACTAGTGTATGTACACGACTATGATGAAGGAAAATCACGTATATCCAGTTAACTAACTTTTCATATATTTCATCATTTTTTTCTACTTTAACCAGTGTATCATTACTTCATTAGCCTTTAATGAAACAGCAACCATGAGTAGTAAGAACAGAATAAACTATCACACATAACAAACACATCGATGCACGAAGACACCGGTACTTTTAGGTGGAAACCCAATGTGGGAGAAAACCATCGATGCCATTGTCTCTGTATTGACCTTTTATTATAAAGGAAAACATATTACAATGTTTTATTGGTGAAGACTCATACCAGTACGCAGGTGCCCACCTGCAGAAGGCTACAACCTTCTCTTATTCTCTAGCACCCATTGGAAGGGAACTCCAACCCCCTGATCAGATTTACCAGCTACCACTAGAAGGAAGCTTTGAATCCCTCATTGAAGGCTCCAACCCTCAGTACGTCTATGGACCATGTTTCATAACATTTCATATTAGATCTTAACCCACAACATTAAACCTATAGGGCACTTTTCATCATATTTTCAAACTGGACCCACTACCATCATTTAAGCCCAATACCAAATAACAATTTTGAAACCAATCATTGTATCAAATTACTCAATCATTGAACCAACTGAATCATCAAAGCAATCACTAAATCTTAATAAATCAATGCAATTAGATCAAACTAAAATAGGATATATCATATCAATGAACATTTACTCATCAATAAGCCAAACATTGTTGCCCATCACAGAAACCACTTATTGTTATCGCAAATCGTGATCAACCATATCTTAGAATATATACGCTATTGTTTTGAGTCATACCCGCGTATGTATTGCTTCTTCTTAAGAGGACTTGCGTACATATATTAAAATACTGAAAATTTGATTCTAAATAATTATCACATTGATCACACTGAATCACACATTGAACCCATCACATATCACTGAACCCAATACAGATCATCACAGAGTAGCATCATCTCTAGTCAACATATCATTCCATAAACAATTCAACCTAACTAGAACTGTCAAACACAGATTATCATAAGAGAGAATTCATCGACAAATAGGAGCAAACATAACAAAACTAATCAAACATCAATAACAATGCATACTTCAAAACCCTAGCAGATGTACGCGACTCTTATAAAACACCTTCGCATATGTACGCGCTTATTATTCACCACACCTGCGTACACCTATTTCAGATCAAGTTATTCATAAATAATCCATCGCATGCACATACTAACACTTTGATCTCCATCTCCTTATATAGCTTAAGTCTTAGCCAATACCTTAGTCCAATCCCACAGTAATTTCAATGGTATTCCATGATGGGCGCAAATATATGTTGTCGCATTCATTACTATGGATCAATACCATAGTAAAGACCCCTTATATTCATAATACCATAGTGCAAAAATTGCACGTGACTTCTCTTCATCATACTTGCATATGTACGCGGCTTATCTTCACAGGACCCGCGTATACTTTCCTAAACTTCACCTTTATCATATTTTTGTCTTTGAACTGATATTCCTTTTTCCATCTCACATGTAACATCTACATAACCATCATGTTGACATATTTATCAAGTAGGTTTCCATCAAGGATAACGTTGTAGGTTTTAACCCCGTATAGAAATTACCTGCATACGAATTCTAAAACACATAAAATAAACAATGCGAGAGCATAACACATTAAATACATATACACAGAGATTTTCCCCTGGATCCCAAAACCGGGAGTACCAGCTTGATTTTTCATTATGTTCCTTTCAATGTTATAATGCATATTTATACACGCCGAAGCATCCAATACTATGGACCGAAAAGCATAACACATAAAATACATATACACAGATATTTTCCCCTGGATCCCAAAACTGGGACTACCAGCTTGATTTTTCATTATGTTCCTTTCAATGTTATAATACATATTTATACATGCCGAAGCATCCAATGCTATGGACCGAAAAGCATCGCATCCAAAAACATGTGCGAAAATCATGCACAAAACCATAGGTGGGTCCGCCTAACCTAACATAGGTTCCAAAACCAAGTGGGGTTACCTACACCCTTCAAACCCCTTGTGACCCCCCGCTACGCAATCAGCGCAACGAAGGAGGGAGGGAACGCCCTCTCTAACCCCCCGGTTAACTACATGGGCTAGTTGTGGAAAGAATATAACAAAACCCAACATTCTCCCACTTGTTGTTTTCTTTCCATAGGGGGGCACTAGAGAGCTTAGTCATTTATCTAGCCCTACAACACCCATTGTTTCTCTACACTAAGAGAACTTCTCAGAGCTCACAGATTTTGTCAATGCATCTGCAGTATTCTTCAAAGTCTCCACCTTTACCAGCAACACCTTTTTGTCTTCTATCATATCCCTCACAAAGTGATATTGAACATCAATGTGCTTTGTCTTTGAATGATATGCAGAAAATTGCACTTTGGCTGTCACAATCTATCCTTATAGCTCCCTGTACTAACCCCATACTTGAACACAATCTCTGCAACCAAACTGCTACCTTGCTTGCATGAGTGGCTGCCATGTATTTTGCCTCGGTAATTGATAGTGCCACTACAAATTGTTTCTTACTCATCCAACTAACTGCACCTCTAAATAGGTTAAACACATACCCACTTGTATATCTTCTCTGATCCAGATCTCCATCCCAATATGCATCAACAAAGCCACGAATATCCAACACTCTGTCCAATCCTAGTCTTCCTTAGTAGCACAAACCATAATCACTAGTGCCACACAAATACCTGAAAACCCGCTTCACTGTTGTCCAATGCT
>APFE030165854.1:24284-37268 GCA_000404065.3 Pinus taeda
AATTCTAAAACACATAAAATAAACAATGCGAGAGCATAACACATAAAACACATATACACAGAGATTTCCCCTAGATCCCAAAACCGGGACTACCAACTTGATTTTTCATTACGTTCCTTTCAATGTTATAATACATATTTATACTTGCTGAAGCATCCAATACTATGGACCGAAAACCATCACGTCCAAAACCATGGACCGAAAACCATTGTGTCCAAAAACATGAGCAAAAATCATGCACAAAACCATAGGTGGGTCTGCCCAACCTAACATAGGTTCCAAAACCAAAAATTTCCGGAACGCTGCCCCGGACCCCATAGAGTGGGGTTACTTGCACCCCTCAAACCCCCCTATGACCCCCCCGCTACGCAATTGGCGCAACGAAGGGGGGGGCTCCACCCTCCCTCTAACCCCCCGGTTAACTACGTGGGCTAGTCATGGAAATAATATAACACAACCCAACAAACATTTGTCCAGTCTCTCTATCACATTGCATAACCAACATGTTGACATCTTTATCAAGTAGGTTGTCATCAAGGGCAACACATTAGTCATAATTCCAACAATCTCCCCCTTGGACTTGATGGCAACCACTTTGGTTTTTGGTCACCAATACCTATAGAAACCTGTAAACACATTTGTAGATATACCAAACTTCTATCCAAGCATTCTTCTCCAGAGACCAAGCTACTCTCTCCCTTTGACATCAAGGGCAAAGGGTTGACCAATGTTGAATGAAGTCTTCTTTCTCACTTTATAGAGAGGATCATTGTAGGTCTGATATGCTGAATATGAACACTGACCATGCTCCCCTTGAGCATATGCTGAATCTTTTGGAATATTTTCAATGACGAACATGATTCTATGACTTAACCAAGTATGACATTTCCTATCACCAAAGACTCATGCTTACATCAATCACCCAACACAGTGTGGTTAAATATTTGATTCAATATTACATCAAATGCCCAAAATGGGATTACATACATAATTGACTTAACCCCAATATTCCAAATGTGACTAATTATTACATCATGGGTCTTTACATGACCTTTAAATCAAGAGACAGATATGACATTTATGATCAAAACCAAAGACAAGGACCTTAACCATGCGATAGCAAGACCATAATAGTCATCATAGGATCTTGTAACATAGATAGCAGTAATATGAATAGCAACATGCACATCCTCATCATCAGTATGAAATATAAGACAATGTAGCTCCAATATCATTAACCTGTGACCAAGTATTCAGCATTACCAAATTGTAGCAACAGCGTAAGATTGTTCTGTAGAGATCTATTATCAACTCATCCCCTTGACCTCATCAAGGTCAACTTGATCTTTCCCTTTATAGGAGGAGACTCAATCCATGTACATCAAACACATATAGATATTTTGCAGCACAATAACATATATTTTCATGCATCATAAAGTAAGATAGGGCAATGTAACATCAACCTTCAACATCATCAATATGTGACTAAATATGCAATGTTTTCGAGCATCACCCAACCATTGTAGCAGTAGTATATCAATAACAACCCTCTTATCTTCATGTATCCTGCCTTTTCCTCATTGGCAGTAATACCATTTTCTTGGATCATGATGTCATCATATGCATCTATCAAAGATAAGTATAACCTTCAACATCACTCAAGTGTATCAAGAAGAATCATCACACCATAGGAAACTCAAGTGATCATCCATAAGATTCCTATCTACAATTTATTGATATCCCATGACATAAAGATAGTAATATGTAAGAATTCATCATCATCGACCAATCATAGCATGAGATTGTATAACCAATCTCTGTTAGTATCCCATCTCCTTGATCTCATATCATCAAGATCAGCATGATTTCAAGCAACATACCATGTGTAACATATCATGTACATGCATCACTACCAAGTGTGCAAGCAAAGAGAATCATAAATCTGATCAGCAGCATTATAACAACTATGCAGCCCAAGCAACATGTAGGTATCATCCATAACTTCACCATATGCACCTTGTGCATCATATAAGACATAATGACAGTAGCATATAAATGTCAACCAATAGTGAAAAGTCATTAACCATAGCATGCACATCCTCTTCATCAAGTGTATTATGTAGAATCAACTTTATTAAGTGCAACTTAAGCAATATATCAAAACTTCAGCAACATGTGTGTCTTTAGCAGTATCACCAATGATATATATTCTTTATGAACACATTATGCAACTACGGATGCTCAAGAAATAATAATACCAACAATGCACTATTAGAAGCATAGAAAATTCTCTCCATGAACATGTGCCAACTATTCAATGTTAGGTCTGGCCATATCCATCTTCATTAATCAATAAAACCATCAAAAGAACCAAAGCAAAAATTTCATATTGTAACAAATCATAACCATCATAAGGCAATACCACTTCTAAGTAGTATATGAGCATCAATAGACTGTAACCAACCATTTTCAAAACCATAAAGTCAAATAATGACTAATTGAAACATATCAGAACTTCTCCCTAAGTCTATCCCATTGTTTCTTCATCTCAGATAAACATACACTATTGTTTAGATCAAAACTTGCATATATACGGGACTATCCTTCATAAGATCCGTGCACAGCAAGTAAAATGTTGAGTTTTTATAACCACATCTCCCCCTAAGCCTATATTGTATGTTACTACATCAAGTGCATTGTCAGTAATATAAGAAACATGAACAACATGGGAATCATCATCAAAGTATACATATGTATAGCTCCCCCTGAGATCATATATCACTAATTTTGAGGATCTGATAATCATCACCTGCTTTTTATGAGGTCATGTACCTCACATCACTTTTGTAGTTTGAATAAGAAGAACTATCCTCCTCGTTTTGTCGAGAATTTATCTCTTTAAACATGTATATTATGTCTATATTTTTGTATCCTCTTGTTATGACCTTGCATTTGGTTGATTAAAACACAATTACTTTTCCTTTATTTGCCATTGGACCTACACTAAGGATATTTTTCTTTAGCCCTTGAACTAATAAAGTATCAACTGCTCTTCTATTTTTACTAATTATGACTCTCCATTTTCCCAGAACTATTGTTGGAGCATTATTCCAAGAATAACCTTACCATCTTGGTTTTTCCTGAGAGAATACGTCTTACTCTTATCTCCAATCATGTGATGAGAGTATTTGTTTTCTGTACCATTAATCTTCATCCTCAAACGAGAAGAGAGATGGACCACAACTTATATGTTCTTCTTCTTTCTGCTTATTATGTGAAATGTTGGAGGATTCATCATTTTCAAGTCCATCAATATTACTTAAAGTATTTTGGTAGAAATCACATAACATAACCTTTTGGCTGACGCGCTTGGAACCAACCAATGTGGTTCATCATCAAGACCAGAAAAGATTATGTTCTATCAATGTTCGTATCTAGTTACTTGCCATGTTGTCTATGAAGACTCATCGATTTGTTACTGCATTCTTTTTCTACATGCCCCAACTTGTTCCAAGCATAACATCTTATATGACCAAAAAAGAGGGCAAGGGAATCATAATATTTCTGTTTCATATTCCTTTTATTGTAATTAATAGCTTTGTGACCAAATATGTTGCAAGTAAAACAATATACATTGAAGAAATTTGATTACCTGGGAGTTGATGTACTTTTTCTGAGATGACTCCTTACTTGAAACAATATGCTTCTACAACTGGTTGCAACATGTACATAATTATGACATATAAAGCATTCAACATTATTGATCAGAGGAGCGAATCGATTAGCACTTCTTTAGTTAGGGGGAAATGATTTCCTTTGAAAATTTACTTTCCTTGTTTCTTGATCAAGTTGACTTGTTATCTCTTTATTGAGCACTTCAGGTTTTGCATTGTTACCCTTTATATTCCTTGCACTAGCTTGTGAACTAAATTCTCCTTTAATAGTTTCATGAAAACCAAGACCAGATTTAATGGAATGAGACCTTTGAAAACTAAGAATGTTATCCAAAATCTTAGTACTATCTTGAAATCTCAAATGTTTATCCTTTTCTTCTAGTTTCCCTTTTATAATGTTTTCCTCAACCTCCATTCATTGGTATTGCTTTTCCTTTTCAAGATACTGCTTTCTCATTCTTTCTTCAACCTTTCTTCCTTCTTCCATTTTCTTTTTTAAGTTGATAAAATTTCTTCCTTTAGCCCATTTTCTTGTCCTTCAAAAACTTGAATTTTCTCTTCATTTTGCTTGTTTGACCTCTCAAGATTTGCTTTTAGAGAGACAATCTTTGCTTCAAGGCCTTTACAATATTGTTTAGATTCAACTGCAGTATTTACTGATTTATTATTATCCATGTTATCATATCTCTGAAACTTATCTTTAAGATTAATAATCTTTTTCAAAGCAAGATAAAGGTTTCTTCTAAGATTAAAAATTTCTTCTAACCTGTCTTCTTCTTAATCAGTAACTCTATTAAGTTCATCTTTTGAAATAATGTTAGAAATAAGATTACCTGATAGTTGTACTGATGAACAACCTTGCTTTGGTTTTTCTTCATGGATTGCATTTAGCTTATCCCATACTTCATTTGCAGTTGCATAATGCATAACCTTATTTAATGTTGAAATAGGTGTGCCATTAATGATGTCACTAAATGTCTTACTATTCTTTTGCACTTCTTCATATGATGGAGGAGTTTTGGTGAAGTCATTGCATACTAAATACCAAACATGAAGGTTCATTAGATTAGACTTCAAATTTTATTTCCATTGTTGATAATTATCATTGCTTAGCATATGTACACCTTCATTGTCCATTGTTTCTGACTTGCCTTGTTCTTCTGCTTCTAGGGCCATCATTTTTTAATCTGTTTTCTCTTTGGAATGCTTACTTTCACTTTTACCCATGACTGCAAGTTCAGTTGCTTCACTGTCATCTTCACTATAATCATTATTACAATTAGAACAAAAACCCGTACTTGATAATTCATTACTATCTTATTCATTCTTGATCAATAGAAAGTGTTGAGAAACCTAGGGCATTCAAAGTTAACAATTTATCTGCTTGATAATTTCTTGTGATGCATTTTTACTTCTTATCTTATAGTCTTTTTTTCGTTAGCATATTAATGTGTTCTTTCATCAAGACAAATACCAAAAATTCATAATAAAATACAAGTGACACAGTATGTAGGCTTCTCCTTCCATGACCAAAACCTCTCGCTTCTTGAGAGGAAAACCCGATCAAAATTCTTCTTCTAGATCTTCAATTGATAAGTACCAAGATCTTGACACAGACCCTTGACTCAGTATCCTCTCAAGAACCTTGTCACCAACCTTGATGCTATGCCTCTTCCTTCATTCGCCTTTCTTCTTGATCTAGAACTGATCCTTCTCAACTTCTTCTAGAGAAACTCGGTCTCTATCTCTTCCACTGCTTCTTCACAACCTCCCTAGAGAATCTCGATCTCTAGGTCTTATCTAGAGAATGTTGGCCTCTACTTTGATTACACAGAAGATTCCTTCTTCGCTGCCCCAGAAGATCCCTTTTTTGTTGCCCCAAAAGATCCTTCTTTGTTGCCCCGGAATATCCTTCTTCGCTGCCCTAGAATATCATTCTTCGCTACCCCAGAAGATCCTTCTTCGTTGCCCTAGAATAGTGACTTTTGTAACCCTAGAGAGAAACCCTTTCACTACCTCTTCTTTGCACTTCTTCTATACCTTACTTCACACTTCTCTTAGACCGAAATCAGATAGAACTTCTTGCTTAGAATGGAGGTTGAGTTCCTCTATTTATACATCTCTTCACTGGGTCTTTAGGCCGACTTCATACCTAGAGGTAGGCCGACTTGTTCTAGCAGTTTCTTCAACATTTGTAGGCCGACTTGTTCTAGCAGTTCCTTCAACATTTGTAGGACGACTTGAAGAGGTTAGGTGACAATTTCTTGGAGGATACTTTTACATAAAAAAAATATGACCTTTTACAAAGTGTAACATGACTTCATTACATGACAATGACTCTTACTTTTTATGACTAGATGATAAAAAGATCCTAAAGACTCTCAATGGGAGTCTTAACTCAAAAACAAAATCCCTTGCCCATGAAACCCATGAAGCAAGTCAATATAATAATTTCATTTTTCGTATTTACATCTCATTACATAAAATCATAATTACATGTCATTATGAAGACCGAATCTAGTTACACTTTTCAATAGAAAGTGGGGTGCTCCGAAAACTGAGTATTTGTTGACATCTGTAATTGTTATAGCGTCTAATATATAGTTTTCTGACTCCTTCTTTCAAGCTACCTTCTTCTTTCTCATCATTTGAGATCCACTCCAAGCAGTTAAGCTTCAACTAAAGTGACCTGCTCTGATACCAATTGTTGGGAAAACTAATGAAAGGGGTGGGGGTGAATTAGTATTTTAAAAACTCACTTAAAACTTTCAATTTCTTATTCAAATTTTTGTACGCTACTGTCATTAAGTAAACCAACATATGTACGCATACACTACTGTCATTAAGTAAACCAACGTATGTACGCGACTATGATGAATGAAAACCGTGTATATCTAGTTAACTAACTTTTCATATATTTCATCACTTTTTCTACTTTAACCAGTGTATCATTATTTCAATAACCTTTAATTAAACAGTAAAGATGAGCAATAATAACATAATAAACCATCACACATAAGAAACACATCACATGAGGGCACCAGGAATTTTAGGTGGAAACCTAATGTGGGAGAAAACCACCACTATTGTCGTTTATGTCTTCATATTTTATCATAAAGGAAAACATCTTACAATCTTGTATTGGCACAAACTCATACCAGTATGCATAAACCCACCCGCAGAAGGCTACAACCTTCTCTCATTCTCCAGCACCCGCTGGAAGGGAGATCCAACCCCCAAATCTCATTTTTCGGCACCCACTGGAAGGGAGCGCCAACCCCCTGATCAGATTTACCAGCTGCCACTAGAAGGAAGCTTTAACTCCCTTACTGAAGGCTCCAACCCTCAGCACCTCTATGGACCACGTTTCATAATATTTCATATTGGATCCACCTAACTCACAACATCAAACCTATAGGTCACTTTTCATCATATTTTCAGACTAAACCCACTACCATCATTTAAGCCCGATACCAAATAACAGTTTTGAAACAATCACTATATCAAATAACTCAATCACTGAACCAACTAAATAATCAATGCAATCATTGAATGTTAATCAATCAATACAATTAGATCAAACTAAACTAGGATAGATCATATAAATAAACATCTACTCATCAATAAGCCAAACATTGCTACCCATCATAGAAACCAACTATTGCTACTACAAACCCTAATCAACCATATGTCAAAATATATGCGCTATTGTTTTGAGTCATACCTACGTATGTACGCGCTTCTACTTAAGAGAACATGCGTACATATCTTAAAATACTAAACAACTGAGTCTAAATCATTGTTACACTGAATCACATACTGAACCCATCACAGATCACTGAACCAAATACAGACCATCACACAGTAGCATCATCTCTAGTCAACATATCAATCCATAAACAATTCAACCCAACCAAAACTTTCAAACAAAGATTATCATAAGAGAGAATTCCTCAACCAACAAGAGCAAACAAAACAAAACTAATCAGACATCATTAACAACTCATACTGCAAAACCCTAGCATATGTATGCAACTCTTATAAAGAACTTCTGCATATGCATGTGTTTATCATTCACCTCACCTACATATAGATCTATCCATACTGCAGAATATATACGTGTTAATTTTAGGCAACAATGGTATGTTCTATGGTTTAGAGCAATTTTACTTCAATTTCTTTATGAGCCCAATATCAATTTCAGATTAGCAATCACATAAACATGTAAGAAAAATGCCCATAGAACATAAACATAAACAATAGAAGACAAGCCAAGACAAGAGGACACAAGATGAGGCCCCATCCAGGTACAAACCCCAATGTGGGGAAACCCTTTATCAAATCTTCTTTTAGTCTTCAATAGTTCAGCGGAGAGAGATAATACAATTTACAAATTCTAATAATTTATAACAGCAGCAAAAGAGCCCTAACCAGAAAAGTCAACGTTGGTCAACAGGGCAGATTTCTTCCTCAATTCAGCTCAGTCAAAAACCAATCAACTTTAGCCTCCAACAGCAAGTCTAATCAACCCAAAACAGTTTGAAAAAAGTCCAATCAAAATTGGTCAACAAAAGTCAACCCTGCGGCCAAACCTAGTACAGTCAACGTTGGTCAAACAAGACATTAGATTGCCTTGGTTCTTGTGCCCATATCTATGGCCTGCTAGGATAGAATTCCTCCACCCAAAATTGCACCAAAAATAAGTCAACGCTTGGTAAACACAGTCAAAACAACCTCTGAAATTTTCAGTCAAACCCGGTCAATGTCGAAACAAAAAAACCCTTCCTTCCCTTCGCACATGTGGAGAGCAGCTTTTGATTTTCACACCCAATCAAAGAAGGAGAGAGAAAATGAGTGAGAGAAGAGTGTCCAAATGAGGAGGAGGCATCATGTATTTATAGGAAAATGTTGAGGATGAATAAACGTGATTGTTGGGCTTCAAAGCCTACATGAGTTTGATGGTCGACCTTGACAATTTGACCATAATCAAAATAAATTCATAACTTCATTTGTACATGTCAGAATCGGATGATCTTTAGATCATTCCTACACCTCTCCGAGAGATGAATCTAATAAAGATAGCAGTTGTCATAAATGAGATGACCCATGTGGAGTTTGGCCCTAGTTTCCAATTATAACACTCCCTCTCAACTAGGGATAACTCCACCTGCTAATCCATCTGCCAATCTGTACCGTCTCTTCCATCCATGCATTGTTTTGTTCTTCTCTGTTGAACTATGAAGAAGAAGAAGTGATAGAGAATGTATCATACCATTTTATACTAACTTGAAGTCAGTACCAATCAAAAGAGAGTGTCTCATACCACTCTCTGACCCAAAGTCAGTTCCCATTGATCCTAGACCAATATTAGACATCCTAGCATAGGGAGTACAGTAGTACACGATGCGTCCATTCGTAGTACTATGCTCCCTATCCTCATTTCCCTACTCATTGGTCAGATGAGAGGTAGTTCCCATGAATCCCAGACTATATGGGTAGGATTTCGTGACAGGAGAAGGATGAAACAATCGTCCTGCTCACATGTCACCCAAGTGTATCACAGGGGAAGGATGAACCACTCACCTTGTACACAAAAAACCACTAGGGGAAGGTTGAAACACTCATCCTATGGTTTCTCACCGCTCCAAGTACCCCAAGACCCCGGAGCTCCCAGAGCTCAAAATCCATCTCATACAGGACCTTCATAAGAGTATCTCTCCACGACTCCAAGTCATTCTCGGAAGGCCAAGAATTTGACCTTCCCCGGGGGCCTTGTTAGAATATCGGCAACCTGCTCATCAGTCCCAATGTGATGGAGCCTTATTTCTCCTTGTTGTACAATATCCAGGATAAATTGGTACCTGATATCTATATGATTGGATTGATTATGAAACACAGTATTCTTTGATAATTGGATCCCACTCTGGTTGTTGCAGAAGATCACGGTGGTATCCACCACATGTCCAGACAACTCACTTAAGAGCTTCCCCAACCAAACAGCTTCACAGGAGGCCATACTAACAGCTATGTATTCGGCCTCGGCGGTGCTCAAGGCAACCGATTTCTGCTTCCTACTCATCTAGGATATCGAATCAAAACCCAAAGAAAAACAGAATCCATAAGTGCTCTTGTGATCCACCACACTTCCAACCCAATCAGCATCAAAATAACCATGCAACCCAACATTTCTAGCAGTGTATCTCAGTCCATGAGTGATTGTGCCCTGAAGATATCTCAGAAGATTCTTGGCAGCAATCTAATGTATATGATGAGGCTTAACCATGTATTGGCTCAATTTTTTAACTGCAAAACATATGTCTAGATGGGAGTTTACCAAGAACATCAATGCTCCTATGAGTTGACAATACTCAAAAGCGTTTCCCAATTCAGGCCTAGCATTTCCCAATTCGGAGTAGTCACAGGCTTGTAGTCCACCATCCCAAATCTTTCCAATATCTTCACAACGTATTTTCCTTGAGAGAGGATAATTTCACCTGGCTTTTGCCAAACCTCCAACCCTAGGAAATAGTGCATCAGCCCTAGGTCATTCATCTCAAATTCAGAATCCAGCTCCGTCGTGCATTTGTGAATGAGAGGTACTGCACTTGTCAGAAAGAGGTCATCCACATAAAATACCAAAATGAGAGGTTTATCATTTTCAACCTTAAAGTAAAGGTACGGATCGACTTCACTTCTAGTGAATCCCAACTTCATCATATAGTTATCAATCCTCTCATACCAAGCCCGGGGTGGTTGCTTCAATCCATAGAGAGATTTCTTCAACCTGCATACATGAGATTCCTGATAATGAACTTCAAACCCCTTGGGTTGTTCCACATAGAATTCCTCTTTGATTGAACCATGCAAGAAGGTGGTCTTGACATCCATCTAATGTAGGTTCCATCCTTGTGAGGCATCATGGGCTATGATCGAGTGAATGGTGGTGTATCAGGCAACAGGTGAAAATATCGCATCGTAATCTACAGCTTCCTTTTGAGAGAAGCCTTGAGCAACAAAGCAATCCTTGAACTTTTCGGCACTTCCATCAGCTCCATGCTTGATTTTGTAGAGCCACTTATAAGTGACAATCGATTTGTGTTGGGGTCTAGGGACCACATCCCAGACATCATTCTTCATAATTGACTTGTATTCTTCATTCATAGCATCCTTCCATACTTGTTGCATCACGACTTCTTCGAATGATGAAGGCTCATTTTGAATGATAGTGCTCATGGTGGTCAGATATCCTTGGTACCTGTACGGCTTCTTGCTTTCACAGAAAGTCCCACTTGGTGAAATGTGCCTCCGAGCATCTTCGAGAGTCTCCCTAATCCATGAAGGTCTCCTCTTGGAGGAGGAAGGCTCATGAGGGAGTGGATCAATAGGATCCATAGGTTCATCAATATCACGCATTGTTTTGTTCTCTTTTTCGCCCTAATTTCCTTTGTCAACTTCTTTGTCCTTCCTTAGGATAGGAAGGTTGTTGATCTTCCTGAGGGTCATATCTTTGTTGAAGGTGACATCATGACTTATCTCAACTTCCTTTTTACCAGCCACATAAATTCTATATCCCTTAGAATTTTCATTATAGCCCGCAAAGATTCATTTCTTCCCAAATGCACCCAATCTGCTTCTTTTCTCTTTCAGTAGATGAAAATATATGAGGCTTCCAAAAATTCTAAAATGAGAGACATCGGGTTTCTTACCAGTGAACATTTATTCGGGATTCTTGGAGTCCAATGCCAGATGAGGGCATTCGTTTTGAACATACACGACAGTATCTGTAGCTTCACCCCATATAAACTTCGGAAGGCCTTGATCATGAAGCATGGCATGGAAAGCTTCTACAATAGAGCGATTCTTCCTTTCAGCCACGCCATTCTGCTCAGGAGTGTATGGTGTTGTAGTCTCCCTCTTAATGCCACCTTCTCTACAATAATATTGGAATTCATTAGTGATGCACCGAAACAGCTGTGCCGAAACTGCTACAAGGGTCAATCAATCAGATAAACAAAACTCTGTTTCATTTAAAAGGCGGAATTACATCAATGGAAAACTCTGTTTTATAAAAATGAAGAACTGGGTTCTTGTGGAGGTTCTACAGTGCGCAGCCCATAGCATAAATATTTCACTTGTGTTTGAGACCAACACAACATCCATTGACCATCGATCTTTACCTCAATTCAATAAAAAAAATAAAAGACGTGACACCAGTTATACAAACAGGGGACGCTGACAGGCAATCTTATTAACATTTCCAAGGCTACAGACTCAATTGTTTAATGGGCAACGCCAGTTCGATTATTGATGCACCGCCATTTGAATGGATCACAACACGATACACACACAGGCATACGGTGGTTCAAAACCCTGCCTCGCCTCATGGAATCACTATTAAAACAAAAAAGACAGTAACGCCATCCGCCACTCTGCGATTTTATTAATTTCTATCAAAGGAAATCCTAAATATTACACACTATCCATATAATTAAACTAGCTCAAACTTCGCCAATCTCAAACTGTCGAGAGGTAGCAGGCGAGCAGTCCCCCTGCGATTTCTTTCCTCTTGATCTTAAAAATGAGGACCCCCTCATTCCCCATTTTGTTGAGCCTTTTATTCAGCTCGACCACACTTTTTTTCTGCTCTATAATCATCAACTGATTTTCACAAAAACAGGACGTCGGTCCGGCATTTCCATCGGTTGGTACATAGTTACATTAACAAATTTGGCACCATGAACCCCAGATTCGGAGCCAATTCCTCACTCTGCATATCTCGGGGATAACGCACATCTAAAATTTGTTTTACACGCTACCTGACATCAACAGGAAAAGAAAGATAAACGCTGATCCCATGAGTTTGCATATCAGGCTTTGACATACAGAATCACGTTGTCGCCTGGATTTTAGGCGAATTTCTTTCAATCCTGCTGTCTTCCGCCAAATATCAGTTAGACTTTGAATGCAGGTTCAGTGATTGCTTCATTTCCGGTCCAACGCAGCTGCCTTTGACACACTTGGCGGTCAGTACACCTGGTTATTAGCCTGTTGCCGGATTTCAAGCGTTCCTGAATCTTCAGTTGCCATTTATTTCCTTAATATTCTAACAGCAGATAAGGTGACATGAATTTATTTAAATTTAAGATGCACCTAACAAATTAACCCCAAATAGAAAGATATTTTTAACTATTACAACAGTAACTAACTGAATTTAATTCTACCAGCAACAACAGCAAGTAAATACGGTTTTCAAGCCACAACATGTTGGCAATCTCCCACATTGCTGGCCCGTTCGGATGCTCCTGCATCA
>APFE030165854.1:37278-54726 GCA_000404065.3 Pinus taeda
TGATGCACCGAAACTGCTGTGCCGAAGCTGCTACAAGGGTCAATCAATCAGATAAACAAAACTCTGTTTTATTTAAAAGGCGGAATTACATCAATGGAAAACTCTGTTACATAAAAATGAAGAACTGGGTTCTTGTGGAGGTTTTACAGTGCGCAGCCCATAGCATAAATATTTCACTTGTGTTTGAGACCAACACAACATCCATAACCATCGATCTTTACCTCAATTCAATAAAAAAATAAAAGACGTGACACCAGTTATACAAACAGGGGACGCTGACAGGCAATCTTGTTAACACTCCCAAGATTACAGATGCACTTCTTTAATAGACAACGCCAGCTTTACATTACACTATCATTTGAATGGATCTCGATACAACACAATACACACACAGGCATACGGTGGTTCAAAACCCTGCCTCGCCTCATGGAATCACTATTAAAACAAAAAAGACAGTAACGCCATCCGCCACTCTGCGATTTTATTAATTTCTATCAAAAGAAATCCTAAATATTACACACTGTCCATATAATTAAACTAGCTCAAACTTCGCCAATCCCAAACTGTCGAGAGGTAGCAGGCGAGCAGTCCATCTACGATTTCTTTCCTCTTGATCTTAAAACGAGGACCCCTCATTCCCCATTTTGTTAGGCCTTTTATTCAGCTCGACCACACTTTTTTTCTGCTCTATAATCATCAACTGATTTTCACAAAAACAGGACGTCGGTCCGGCATTTCCATCGGTTGGTACATAGTTACATTAACAAATTTGGCACCATGAACCCCAGATTCGGAGCCAATTCCTCACTCTGCATATCTCGGTGATAACGCACATCTAAAATTTGTTTTACACGCTACCTGACATCAACAGGAAAAGAAAGATAAACGCCGATCCCATGAGTTTGCATATCAGGCTTGGCCATACAGAATCACGTTGTCGCCTGGATTTTAGGCGGATTTCTTTCAATCCTGCTGTCCTCCGCCAAATATCAGTTAGACTTTGAATGCAGGTTCAGTGATTGCTTCATTTCCGGTCCAACGCAGCTGCCTTTGACACACTTGGCGGTCAGTACACCTGGTTATTAGCCTGTTGCCGGATTTCAAGCGTTCCTGAATCTTCAGTTGCCATTTATTTAACAGTAGATAAGGTGACATGAATTTATTTAAATTTAAGATGCACCTAACAAATTAACCCCAAATAGAAAGATATTTTTAACTATTACAACAGTAACTAACTGAATTTAATTCTACCAGCAACAACAGCAAGTAAATACGGTTTTCAAGCCACAACATGTGGGCAATCTCCCACATTGTTGGCCCGTTCGGATGCTCCTGCATCAATTAGATTCATACTCAGTCCCATTATTAGTCCTCAATATCTTGATTTTCTTCCCCGATTGGTTTTTGATCAAGGGTTTGAAATGTCGAAATCAGGACAACAGTTCATCCTTCTTATTCAAGAAGTACATCCAGGTCTTGCGAGAATAATCATCCACAAAGGTGAGATAATATAAGTATCCTCCTAAGGAGTTTACGGGCATCATACCAGATATGTCGGAGTGGACCAATTGCAATATGTCTGTGGTCTTGCTATTACTTGAGGGGAATGGTCCCCTTGTAAGTTTTTCTTCGACAAATCTCGAACATACACCTTCATGCTCTACTTTAAACTCAGGCATACTTGTCACCATTTGTCTCACATCAGGTAGGGCCTTATAATGAAGATGGGCAAACCTCTGGTGCCATAGTTAAGATTATAGAGATGTGTGTTACAGATCCATTTGGGCACATCACTCCCATCATTCAAATTAGTACTTTTAGCAATCATCAAACCCTAATTCAGTTGCTACATGCCCTAGACAAGTCATTAATTTGAGTGCCTCCTTCCCTAAGAGTTTCTAGGCCTGAAGCCCTCCAGAAATGCCTCCTTGAGGGACTAGCGCAACCTTGGTCAAGGGTAAGTGCACTTCAGTGAAGGTAGGCCCATGTTAGGGTGTTTTCTAGATAACTTAGGCCCACTTTGACCTGCGTTGGGTGAGATTGAGAGAAATCATCATAGGGTTCTGGGAATATTCTTATCTTCTGGAGCCATCTAAGAGATTCCCACAGTTATCCTCTCATATGAGCTCGAAATTGGATAAGGAAACTAACTCTATCCCTCTTATCCTATCATCCCTTCCTCCATGGAAACTAACTCTAAGTTTGGAAGGCCATTCAATACCATCATTTATGACCAAACCACCATCATTTTCCTATAAATTGAGCATTCATCTAAGTGATCAGGGGCTAGACTTTGAGAATTTTTAAGGAGATATTGTTGGTGTGAGGTTTGAGATTGTAAGCAAGTATTGTTATGCTGCTAAAGTGTTGTGCTTTTGATGTGATGTTGGTTGGAACCCAAGCTGGAAGAGTGACAATGGATCGGACTTCATGGTTGTAATTCTTCCTTCCACTTAATAAAGTTGTTTACACCTTTTCCCATATTCTTGTCTTTATGTATGATGATTATATGTGTAAATGCTTTCGATTCCATTTGCTTATAGTAGATAGATCTCTTGCTTTGATTGGTTTTTGTCCTCTATTTATGATTGCAGGTACTTGTCGAGCGGATTAAGTTCAAGAAGGAGCGACGGGAGCAAAACAAAGGAGACAACGGGAAATCGAAAGATAACAGGTAGGTCCCTTGTCTTATTTATCTTCTATAGAAAAAGGTTAAGCGCTTTAAATCTGTTGTTCTAGGTGTAGCTACCCACCTAGGAAAATTGTGTTTATCCGTAGATGCAAAATTCCACATAAAAAAATGGCGACTCCACTGGGGAAAGATCATCATTCCAGGTAGTTTAACTTCATCCTAGTACACCCTAGTAGACTTTACTTGCTTCCATTGATCTTGTTTCAACCTTTTTTGAAGTGTTTTTTGGCAAAAATTGTGCTTGCAAGCCCCAAAGATGGCCTCTCTGGCACTAGCGCAAGTTTGGTCAAGAGACAGAGCGCTGCAGAGCACCCCTATCTTGAGGACAGTGCTTTGAAGCGCACTGTCTCCCATTCAAGGCTGTGTTAATCCTCCTTAGGTCAAAAATCCCTCCTTTGACTTGATTTCTCCCAAATTGCCTTCTGTTTCTGCTTGCTGAATGATCAATGATGATTCTCTCTCTGAAATCAATTCGTGTTTACTTTGCTAGCCCTACTCTAGCCTTGATTGTTTAGTGTTTCTTAAATGATTTCTTTATCACTATCTATTCATTGTCAAAGTTAGTTTATAGTCGATTAATCTTTGTTAAAAATAAAGTGTCGTAAAAGTCTTCATTTCTTCCGAAACGGAACTGTTGTAAAGTCTTCGTTCTTGCAAAAGGATTAATTGATTGTATGTGCATTAGTTTTCTTTTGGTCATCACAACATTAAGGGAATTGAAAAGAAAAACTTGCATTGTGCATTGAAATATTTTGTGTGTGCTCATAGGAATAATTTAGGGAAATTGCATTAGATGTGTTCTTTGTTCTTTGATTACAAGAATTTGATTGCTCTATCCCTACTAGCTAAGGTTTTCATTGTCAAAATTGAATGAAAAGCATGCTTATCATATTAGTTGCATTCTAGGAATTTCAAATACATCACGTGGAGAACCTCGAAAGGAAAATTCCTAATCAAGATCAACTTAAAATTAACATCAATTAACCTAATGGAGCATTGTCACCTAACGCAAAACATGTAGAGGTTTTAGGCTAGAGACGTGTTTCGGCATCGTAAAACATAGCAGTTGTTGCTAACTTTTCTGCGATACATTCTGAGTGTGATACCTCATTCCATGTACGTGAGTATATCATAGCTCACCCACGTACTTTCAAGTATATAGGGCAGTGTTACAGTACGTAAAGTATAAAGGAATGCTCTCACTGTGCGGTTTCGCATTAGACAACTCTAATGTGGATTGGGCCTCCATGTACTTTTGGGTATATATGGGAGGACAACACTAGGTTGTTATCCATCCTTAGGTAACCGAGTCGACCACCTTGTACACTGTGATACATCGAACACAACATTCAGGGATATTGTCTGCCCATACTTCTCAGCTCGTCGGGAGATATTCTACTATTCACAGTTGCTTGGTAAACCTTTTTGCATAGCTTACCCCTTTTTGTTTGTTTCTTTTTGTAATAAAATCAATCAACAATCATGGAGGAAAATCAACCCTTACCCCATCGTTCGCAGAGAGCAGCAAGTAAACCGCCTTTAGCGCCCGAAGCTACACCCATCCGATCGAAGCGGTCTCATTTGACTGGATCCAATACTTCACAAACTTCTGGTTTTTCATCTAAATTACCAATAAGTGCTTTGACCCCAGTTACTCATACAGTTACTGATACATCTATTACTGAAGTGGAATCTCCATAATTACTTGAGGAAACTAGAACTAAATCTAGTGAAACGGTAACCCAAGTTGTTCAACAACAAGTTGATTCTCAACCTGAAGTTGTTCAACAAGAAATTACTTCTAAACCTGAATATGTTCAACAAGAAGTTAATCCTGAACCTATCATTGTTCAATCAGAAGTTACTTCTGAACCAGAAGTTGTTCAAGAAGCTCAACCTGAACTTGTTCTTTTACCAGAACATTTGGATCTTGAGGTTCAACAATCAGAAGTGGTTACCTTACTGAAAGAAGATCGACTGATACATCCTCAGACATCCATAACTGTTGAGACTCCCTCTTTATCTCAGGAACAAATACCAGAAATCTATTACGAACATGACGGTGAAATTATTCCACCTGGTTTGATTTCGATATATGAGGAACCTAAGGTAGAATCACCCAGAACTCCATTCCATTTTGGAACTGGACTTTATATGTATCCTTATACTCCACATTTTACTACTCCTTTTGATTTTGATTACTTTCAGACACTCGTTGATTCATTAGGAAATTTATTTGAACATTTGACTATGGCAGAGTCAACATCCCAGACCGTACCATCTGTTTCGGCTACAGCAGAATCTTTTGTCGCAACCTCTTCGATGTTTACTATGACACCTGAGTCACACTTGTATGGTGTTCCGTCTATCCCATCAGGTTACCAATCTTTATCGGGAACCCACTCAGGTGTTGCTTCTAGGCCTTGGTCTTCACCAATGTCCTCTACTAGAATTTTATCTGGTTCTTCATTAATAGATACCGAACAGCTGGACCATCAAGTTCATATCAATCTAGTTCATTTGGTTACTGTCCTATGTATCTGCTTGACACTGAACTACCCCCATACGGAGAAGAATATGCACATTCTCCTTATCCTCCATTTTCTGGGGGGCAACCATATGTTAGTATGTCATCATCTTTAGGTCATCCTGGAAACATTGTCTGTCAGTGGCAGCCAACAATGCCCGTTCAACCTAGGCTTGTGTATCCATCACAACCTATACAATTTGTCTCATCCATACCTACAACACCTTTTGTTACAGCTTTACCGCAGTTACAAGCTCATATTGTTGTATCTCAACCTACGCAAGCTGGTCCTTCAACTTCAAACCCCCAAGTTTCAGGTTTACAGATTCAGCCTTCTCAAGCAGTTTTACAACAACCCCTTGTACCTAGAGTCCAACAACCTCATGCTAGTTTACCTTTTATTGGAATGACTCAGACTTACACTAGTTTAGTGTATTCACAACCTGGTCAAGCTTACATTGGTGGGCAACAATCGTTAAATCAAAAATCGTTGTATCAACAACAACAACAATTGCTTCAACAGCCTTGGCAGCCCCAATATCAACAGCAGCAATTCCAGCAATACCAACCTGAACATGGACTTCGTCAGCAAGCCTATGTTGGGTTTGGACAACAGCAAATATATCCTGGTGCTCAACAACAACCTTATGCTGGATTTTCTCAACAAAGTTACCCTTATCAAGGTTACCAACAGCAGATGCATTATGCTGGTATGCAAAGGCCTATTTCCTAGGCAATCCCATCTTACCCTAGATATGCTCAACCTGACCTCAATAGACAGTTTCCTTTCGTTGCGACACTTGAATTACCATATCTAAACCAGCTCACCCATGAACCAATTCTTTATGCACTGTGGTGGCTTGTGATTCCTCATAAATTACCTTCTGATATTCCGAAATTCAATGGAAACCCTGGAGAAGACCCGTCTAACCATGTCATGACTTCACATGCCATGATTTAGTGAGACTAAGTCTTTTCTAGAGAACGCTTACTAGTCTGGCTGCGAAGTGGTACATCGAGTTACCACAAGATTCTTTTGGTAACTTCACTACCTTAGCTACCAAGTTTTTAACCCACTTCCAGTTACCCATACGATATGAGACTAGAACGGAACTATTAACCAACTTTAAACAAACTACTGCTACTCATATCTCTGATCATATTCATGAGTGGCGTCGTCATCGTCGAATGGTTAAAACTTATGTTCCTCTTCAGCTTTCGGCTGAGTGGTTTATAAAATCCTTGTTGCCATTTATCACTGACGATGTATAGAAAGGTGGAGTTGTCACTGAAGAGCAAGTAATTGATCATGACCAATATTTGGACTTGATTTATACACACGCTGGCACGCTCTATGACAAGATCCTGAATGCACCCTGACCATCTTTCACTGTTCATCCACCACCATCGAGTAATGACTCTCATGCTGGTGATGGTGTGATTAGTTGTTTGAGCACACAAACGGCAAGTAGACCATCTTGTCAAACACTTTCCATTTCCAATCAAACAACAAACGCACCTGATAACACTCTTGCTTCCGAAATCAATGTCGTGTCATTTGACAAAGGCAAGAATGAAAAGCAACCAGGAAGCAAGAAGAAACAAAATAATTCCCCTCAAGAGAAATCACTTGATTCCTCTCCTTTGGCTAGGAAACCTCATTACCCATGTTTGATCTGTAACGATGAGCATTTTAAGAGATTGTTGTCACTGCTCCAAAGTCTCAAAGCTTCTGAAGACTTCTAATACATCCACGGTATTCATTAATCCTTTTCCAAAACCAGAGACAAATATGTTTGTTGCAGACCAGGCTTCCACTTCCCAAGTGCTTATGTTATCTACCTATAAGCCTAAAATTGAAGTTTTGGTGTCAACACGAAGTAAATATTATGGAAATCAATTGCCATCGTCGAATAATCAGGTTGATCAACCTAACTCTTCGACTTCGACTTCGTCTAATCCTATCCCACCACCTATTGCACCAGAGTAATCAATAAAACCACCTAAGGGAGTTGTACATAAATCGACATTTAACCCTCGAGCTCGAGCTGCACAGAATTATAACATAGTAGAAGATTTGGCTCAGTCACCTTCTGCTATGTCGATGCTCGAGGTGCTTCAAAATTGTCCATCCCAAAAACAGGCTTTGTTGCCAGCAATTGGTGGAATCGATCCAACTGAATCCAATCTTGTGGTTTTCAACCATGCAAGTTATATGCCACAGTTACCAGTGCAATTATCATTCCTAATTCAAGTAAATGCCTTGAATAAACTTATTCACCGAACCATTATTGATGAGGGGCATCTACTTGTATTATGTCTATGAATTGTTGGAAAACACTTGGCTCACCACCTTTGCCACATTCACCAACAACGTTAAAAGCTTTTGACGGTCGCACATATATGCCTTGTAGAATATTGAGTAATCTGCAAATCGAACTAGGAGGCAAAACAGTAACTGTTGAAGTTGAGGTTGTTGACAGACCCCTTGACTACAACATTTTGCTAGGAAGACCATGGGTTTATGCTATGGTTGTTGTGGTTTCTACATATTTTCATACGATTGCATTCCCTCATAAGGGCAGAATCACAGTTATCAACCAACTCACCTTCTTCGCCTCTAGTTCACAGGCTACTGGAAGCATTCTGTTGGTACACAGACCCCCACTATCTCTTCAAAACATTGGTGTAGGTCTCTTTAAAGATCCTTCCCTAATAAGTACTTTTTCACTACTATTGAGGAGGTAAATCCCCTATGCGGACAGAGGCGATCCCTACTAGCCCAGACCGGGTCTAGCAACAATCATCAAACGCTATAGCGCAAGTTCCTAATTGCAAATTAACAGACCAGTGATGAAGGCCTACCTGGATTCCAACCCTATTATTTGTAGAAGAGATGGTGCTCCCATTCCTTTGCTCCGGCAGATCACAATCGTCACGATCTCCGTGAATAGACACCTGCACATACAAGAAACGACACAAACACAAGCATAAAATCCAACATATGCAACTATATATCAATCAGAAAGGATATAACTCATCATCATCACAAATAACAATAAGAGTGGAACCATAACCAATAGTCGTTCATTAATAATAATCAAAGAAGAATACAACCAAAGTTCTGACGCTAGATTCTCCTTTGGCCGGGTAGTCAGCAGCACATGTCTCGCAAAGCTTGTTGGCAGTAAGGACAAGCCTCTCTCTCTTTGGATCCTGAAAAAACAATCTCCTTGCTTGGATTTGGCCTTATGTGAATCAAGAAGGCTCTTGCAGCATGAAGCTCTTGGAAACTTGACATTTCTGAATCTCTGGAACTAGCTTGCCAAAGAAAATGGACAAGCTTTTATAGATGGAGGAAAGGGATTTGGGATCATCCACAATAATCATGGGATTGGCCATATCATCAAGGAAGCTTCCATGAGAGGTGGCAAACCACTTCCTCTCTATGGAAATCCGTAGCCAAACCACCCAACTCGAGATAGAGGCAGTCCAGGAATTTGTTAGGACGAAACTTCCACCGTTTGTTTGTTAAAAAACACCACTGATTATGGTTGGCGTGGGTGCGACTCTATGAAAGAGCGCCAACTGGCGCGCCCTCTTTGGAGGATTTGCCCCATTGGCACGAGGGCTACACTATGGAACCGCGCCAATGGAAAAAGAGCTATTTTTAGGAGTTTTTAGCAGGAGATGTCTTCAGGGCAAATAAAGCTCATGTTCATGGGAATGTAATGCAAGTGTTTGTAGTCCATGTCACTTCTCATAGGTCCTGGAATGAGTCCTCCAACATGCGGGAGAGGGGTAGCAGGGACAGTGACAAATTTTTGTGTAACAACTACCATCACCATCAAACTTGGCAGAAGTGGCAAAAGTTGAGACTTAAAACATGATATCTTCCACTTCATCTGACTTAAGAAAGATTACCAATAGTTCTGGAGTTGATAGTAATATTGAAATCATACCGCTAAGCCCTATTGAGCTTGCATAACAATCAATCTTTTTGGATTGTGTGGCAAACCCAAATCCATCTTCACCAATTATATGGGTAGACCATTCATTAGAATATGGTACTTCCTCCGATCCTTTTTTCACGTATATTTTCTATTGATGAAGGAATTGTCCAATCAATGATGATGCAAGAAGAACCATGGGAAGATTATCATCATCGTTCCCATCTTCCAAATCACATAGAAGATTTTTCAAATGAACTTAATCGCCCTTCAGTTGTTGATTTCCTTTCGAATTCTATTTTCATAGATACAGTAGATTCTGAGCGAAACCTGTCAAATATCAAAGAAACAATTTCTATCAATATTTCAACCAAACCTAACATTGTAGAAAACATTCATGTTGGCAAATCTTGTTCTCCATCAGAACTTGATATTTACCGTGCTCTCTTTCGTGAATTCTGAGATATATTTGCATGGTCATATGAGGAGATTCCAGGAATCAACTCTAGTATAGTTGAACATGAAATCAAAATGGATCATGATGTCAAACCAGTGTGACAGTGCCTCCGTCCTATTCATCCAAAGAAAGATGTTTCCATTAAACAGAAGTTGAAAAACTTTTGCATTCGGGTTTCATTTACCCTGTTCCTCTTACTGATCAGGTTTCCAATATTGTCCCTATCATGAAGAAACAAGGGACAATACAAGTGTGCATCGATTATAGGGATGTTAATCAGGCTTATCCAAAAGACAATTATCCTATTCCCTTTATCGACCAGATTATTGATGAATGTGCCAGATGTGAAATATTCTCATTCATGGATGGTTTTTCCGGCCATAATCAGATCAATATCCGCCTAGAGGACCAATCTAAAACTTCTTTTATTTGTCTGACACATTCGCTTACAGCAAACTCCCTTTTGGTTTGAAGAACGCAGGGGCAACATTTCATAGGGTGATGAATTATCCCTTTCATGACATCAAACATATTGTTCAATCATACCTTGACGATTTACCTGCTCATTCACGAAAGCAGACTAATCACCCGCAGCGTTTGAGAGCTATATTTTTACGGTGCAGACACTACAAAATACGACTCAATCCACACAAATGTGTGTTTTGTGTTGGTTCTAGTCGTTTGCTTGGATTTGTAGTGTCTAAGGAAGGAATTCGACCCACTTAAGGTTCAGGCAATTCTTGACTTGCCTCCACCTTCAAATTTGCTTCAGTTACAGAGACTCCAAGCGAAGGCTAACATAAATATTTACTCGTCTATTGAAAAAAGGGATACCCTTCCATTGGGATCAGGTTGCGCAAGCTTCCTTTGATGCTCTTAGAGATACCTTGATTAGAGCCTCATTAATGTATTCCCCGAATTATCAAAACGATTACTTCCTATATCTCGCCACTGCAGATACAACCATTGGAATGGTTTTAGTCCAAGAAGAAGATGGGATTGAACATCCGATATATTATTTGAGCAGCAATCCCAATGATACAGAAGTTAAGTACTCTTACATTGAAAAGTTAGTTGTGGCTGCTATTCAAGTTGTACAGAGATTTCGCCACTATATCCTGCTCCGAAAGACCATTGTCATTTCGGATTGCAATCCTATGACATATATTTTGTCACGTCAATTGCTGAGGGGAAAATACTCAAAATGGATTGTCACTTTACACGAATTTGATTTGGAATTCATCAAATCCAAATCAAATAAATCTCTTATTTCGCCAAGCTTCTTTGTGACCTTCCCTCGAATACCATTGATTCAACTTTAGAACCATCAATTCTGGATGAGTAAATGTTCTTGATCTCGTCATCTGACCCATGGTATGGATATATACCGATTTGTCTCCAAACCCAAACTTTCTGGCATGATACCTCTCGCTTACAACAGCGACGTATCCGATACCAAGCCAAAGATTATCTGATCGTTGGAAACACTCTTTACCATCGTGGTATCGATACAATTTTACGAAGGTGCCTCGCTAACGAGGAAGCCGAGAAAGTTTTGAATGATTCCCATTCAGGTGCTTGTGGTGGACACTTATTTGGTTATGCTACGTTTTGAACGATTCCCATTCGGGTGCTTGTGGTGGACACTTATTTGGTTATGCTACCGCATAGAGAATTCTCTGTGTTGGTTACTTCTGGCCTTCCATATTCAAATATTGCATTATTTCCGTCAGAAGTTGTCATGCATGCCAGATTTATGATTGTAAAGCTAGATTACCACCTACACCATTGCATCTTGTCGTCGTTGTTGGACCATTCGCCAAATGGGGCGATGACTTCATGACATGTAACCCAACTTCGGCCGGGGGGCATGGCTATATTATAGTCGTCGTTGACTATTTCACAAAATGGGCCGAGCCGATGCCAACATTAAACAACAATGATGAGACAGCTGCACTTTCCTTTTTCAACCACGTGGTTGCCCAATTTGGTGTACCACAGGCTATAGTTACAGATCATGGGTCGCATTTTTGTAATCACATGATGAGTGAGTTAACTGCCAAGTTAGGACTTTCACATGATAGTTCTACTCCTTATTATCTGCAAGCTAATGGACAGGTTGAGGCCATCAACAAAGTCCTGAAGTGAATGCTTCAAAGAATGATAGGGGTTCATAAACAAAACTGGAATTTAATCATGTACTCTACCTTGTGGGCATATCGAACCTCGGTGAGAAATGCAACTGGATTCACACCCTTTCAATTGGTGTATGGTCTGGAGGCAATCTTGCCGATATAATGTGAAATTGCATCTCTTAAACTCGTGATTAACCTATTACCCGACACTTCTGATGAAGAAGCATGTTTCTTAGAACTTATCCATCTAGATGAAACCCGTCGTGAATCCGCATCGGCTAACGAAGCACATAAGAAACGAATCAAGGCGTAGTACGACAGAAATGTCAAGCCTCGCATTTTTTCAGAAGGAGACCTGGTCGTGCTTTATGATCAGGGAGCTGATAAACTTGGAGCAGGAAAATTTGAACCACTATGGATGGGCCCTTACATTTTCAAGTATGTTTTGGAAAAAGGTGCCTACGAGTTAGTGAATTATGATGGAATTCCATTGTCGCAACCCCAAAACAAGTTGTACCTTAAACATTACTATGCTTAATTTAGTGTAGTAAAATCATCGTATATATGCTTTAATTGCTTTTGTGTGTGTCACTGTGTATTTTAGAGTTTTTATGTGGTTAAGTAATCCACTTTTCATTTGTTGCAGATGTCGAAATCTTTGGAACCATTTGTTGGTTACGCTGATGGTGTTAGTCGTAGTACTCAGAACTTACCTTCAGCAGCATGGGCCATTTTCGCTCCAAGTGGCGAGTTAGTGAGTTTTCAAGGGATTTGTATCATTCGTTCTACAATCAATATTGTTAAGTATAGCGCATTGATCGAACTTCTCTCTGATGCCATTTCACTTGGCATTCGCAGAATCATCATCAGGCTGGACTCACAATTTGTCATACTACAACTAACAAATGTTTATACCGTCTGATACCCAACAATTCTTCGTATGTTCCTTAGAGTTCGTATTTTGGAAAGACATTTTGAGTACATTCAATATCAACATATTTCCATAAACTTTAACACATTAACTGATTCATTATCAAACTATGTGTTAAACAGACATTTGTGACACACGTAAAAGTAAATTTTCAATTCGCATTATTAGTTGAATAGGATTGCATACAACCATATATAAAAACTCTGAAAGTAAAAATAGATACATGCTTTAAAAAAATTTACAAAATTTGTGTCCAAGACATGTTTGTTCATCTGACCTAAGAACTCAAAATGCATGCAAAAATCATCCTAACTAGACCTAGTGATGCTCACGATAACAAGTCACGGCGTGAGCTATCATGTGCAAGAGCCGCATCCAACAGCCAAGAACACCAATAGTATGGCGTTGCAACCTCATAGGTAACTCCTCGATCCAGACATATGAAATACCGAGGGTTAATCCCTCTACATGATCATGCAACTCTACCAGTGTCTCGGCCAAATCCAAATCGAGAACTGCTCTCCCAACATTTCTCTGCGCTGGTCCAACTGCGTCCTATTGGTGTCTCATAGGTCGAACAGTACCAATATCTACATGCATGAGAATGATTTTAGTTTAGTCTTGGAAACATCAAAACACAAAAACATGTAGAAACGTAAAAAACAAAAAACATTTGGTCAAAAAACAGTTTACCTATAGCACCCCATTGAGCGCCCACTAGTAAATTCAACTTTGGATTTCCACAAAAATCCATCCCTGCGTATGGATGCTCCTCGATGACAATGTGTTGTTGATCGAGCCAACTGAAGAATGTAGTAGAAAATGTAATCGATCACTGACCAGCATGTCTAGCCATCAATTCAACCCACCTCTGCATTCATGGATCTCTAGGACCAGCGACACCCAGTGTTACATGTTGAGGTTGCATCAATGGAATTCTCTCTAAGTTAAAAGCAATTAAGAGCGATCCATAGCTAAAATTCTTGGTCTTACCACTCTTTATCTTTGTCAGCTACTCTTTCAATGAAGAAAGTACTGCCTCACACCAGTTGAATAAAGTTGGCTCAATACACTCAAGTGCATACTGCATGTATGATATGTTAGCCAGACGGAGTGTCACACTCTCTGCCAACTCTGTGATGGTGAAAAGGATTGTTCTCAAAGGCAAATCATGAATATCTTTTATGATTATCTTTCTATCCTTGCTAGGTTGTGTACCTCACCGACAGAATTATCGAACATAGTCCCTCACTGATTCCCCTCCACAGGAGGAACCTGAAATAGATATGGAGGTACCATGTCTCAACAACCCTGTAATAAAAATAAACATAATCGATCATAATAGGGACCACTTTGTCCTTTATGTGAAAAGCTTGATCCGTCGGATCCCATGCATGAACTAGGAATTGCAAAAGTTTTGATTGTTGCCTCATTCCGGACAACCTGGAGTATTTGAGCAACCCATAGTTTTTTGGGGCCTCAACTGTACCCGGATTATTTAGCATAACCATGTCTTGTTCTTCATGCTCTCTTTCTCACCAAGTAATAGACATTCTAATCCAATGAAAGCCTGAAATCAAAATAGAAGCTTAGTTAGGATCATTTTCATGCAACGAACTGGAGAAATTTTGGGCCAAAGTGGTGAAACAAGTTTGAGAAACTTGCCCAGCGCATCCCATGCAAGGAGACAGTCCACTGCAGTGTAGCTAGCCTTTTGTCTGGGTGCTCCCCAGCGTAGTTTTCAACATGGAAGCCTACGCTGATTCTAGGGTGAAATTTTCTAAACCTAGTGGCCCTAAAAACCCTAAAAACTTGCATGAAACTGTAAAAGAATGACATGAAAAGAAAAAGGAGGGGTAGATCTCCTACCTGGTCCGACCAGTATGAGAAATGATCCGCAGAATCCCTCACAATCAACTGCTGAAGATTGAGGTAAAAAACAGGGTCAGAGCACAAACCAAATGGTAAATATCAAATGGTGAAAATAACATGGTAAATTCTTGTTTTTATGTTTATTTCATGATCATCTAATGAGAAAACTTTAGTGTTTACCTATTTTTACCAATGAAACAGGGATGTTTAATCTGTTTAGTGTTACTTTGGACAGATTTATAGCTAACTTACGGAATTTGACATGCATAATCGTGAATTGTACTTTGACCACAAAGCATACTTGTATGTTTTTTTCGAGCTCTGTTAAACATCGAAAAAGGAACCCCCTTAGTGTCCTCTTTAAGCTCTTTTCAGACTCTCTAAATATGAAAAGATTGTCGAGTGCTTTTCCTTTTTAGCTCGTTAACATATTGGAAACAACATCCACTCAGTATAAGTTTAACCCTTTTTCGGACCGAGATAGATTATTTACGAAAAAAGAATATGTTGATCAAACATGGTCAATAGGTTCTCCCTTATATTGTTTTACACTTTTTCAGACTTATGAGACAAATTTACGAAAAAGAACTTGGGGGAGTTTTCTTTTTGTCCCTCTTCAAACTCTCTAAACATGAAAAGGACGGAGTTATCATTGTCGTTAGACTTGTTAAAACATCAAATAGCAACAAACTTGTCCATCACGACAAGACCAAGTTTCACTTTCGCTACTCATTAAAACATCACATAGCGATGGATTCACTCGAAGGGTGGAATTATACAACAAGCATATGTTATCCTCCTCAGCTTGATAAAAATAAAGAGGTATTGGTCAGTGATGATTAGGGAAAATGGAAAAAGGCATAAACCACTTTATGGCAGCAGGTCGTTCTTGAACATGACACTTTCACTTCATCACTGTGACTATTTGGGTTGGGTTATCTGCTTGATGGTCATCATACCTTGGTCTACCATACCATCCATTACTTTGGTTTTGGGTCAATGCTACCAATCCATTCAGTGTCATCGACATGTTCAAGAGAAGTCACTCAGTAAAAATTCATCCTTTGCAATTCTTATAAACCTTCATTTTCATGACCAACGTTCCTGAACCTTGTGTCGTCAGTCACATTCCGTCTCTAAAATCATTACTCGTTTCGTGTTGCTGATGTGGAATACATCAAGGCCCTCCTCCGACAAGTCACTCCTTGTCAACATCAACACATTATCCAAGAAGTTGACTTAAAAACGCCCTTCTAGTACCTTGAGACTTGCATACATCAATGGCAGGTTTCTCACTTCCGGCAATAGGTTGACATCAGTAGCGTTCGACTGAAAGACTTTGTATGGTGTTCGACATCAAAACATCCATTCACGCCATGAAAAATGTACTGTAGTACCTTGAGGATCAATATCATTATTGGTGATTTCCCTCGCGTCTATTAACAGCTTACATCATTGGCTGGTAATCAAACGGTGTCTTCCCATGTTAGACTTCAGATCAAATATTCACATGGTTAGACTCGTACTTGAGCGAACGATTGAATGAGATAGAAGACCCCGGATCTAGTTTCATCCATCTGGTCTGCGATTTCAGGAAATGTACCAAATCATCCGTATAATGGCTTTACATTGATAGTCATCCAATCATGGGTCTATATCTATAGACAACTATCTATGTACTTGTAATGAAAGTTTATATGCTGAGCATGGGTATGCCTTCCCTCAGAATTTCATGAGAAAAAATCAAAATATCATGACATTATGTATTTTAATCGATGCAGGTCACCATCCACTTCGAAACCTCCTCATCACATTGTAAATCATATCACTCGACATTAACATTTTTTACTTCATGCTTTCAGGGGCAGTTGTTACAGATCCATTTGGGGGCAGTTGTTACAGATCCATTTGGGCAAATCACTCCCATCATTAGATCAGTACTTTTAGGGCTCGTCAAACCCTAATTTAGCTGCTACATGCCCTAAACAAGTCATCAATTTGAGTGCCTCCTTCCCTTATAGTTTCTTGGCCTGAAGCCCTCAAAAAATGCCTCCTTAAGGGACCAGAGTAGCCTTAGTCAGGGGTAAGTGCGCTTCAGTGTAGGTAGGCCCATGTCAGGGTGCTTTCCAGAGTATTTAGGCCCCCTTTGACCTGTGTTGGGAAAGATTGAGCGAAATCATCATAGGGTTTGGAAATATTCTTATCTTCTGGAGACATCTAGAAGATTCCCACACTTATCATCTCCTATGAGCTCAAAATTGGATAAAAAATGAGTTAAGTACTCTCATCCCTTCCTCCATGGAAACTAACTCTAAGTTTAGAAGGCCATTCAATACCCTCATTTATGACCAAACCACCATCATTTTCCTATAAATTAAACACTCATCTAAGTGATCAAGGGATGGACTTTAAGAATTTGTAAGGAGATATTGTTGGTGTGAGGTCTGAGATTGTAAGCAAGTATTGTTATGTTGTTGAAGTGTTGTGCTTTTGATGTGATGTTGGTTGGAACCCAAACTGGAAGAGTGACAATGGATCGGACTTCATGGTTGTAATTCTTCTTTCTACTTAATAAAGTTGTTTACACCTTTTCCCATATTCTTGTCTCTATGTATGATGATTATAGGTGTAAATGTTTTCGATTCCATTTGCTTATAGAAGATAGATCTCTTGTTTTAATTGGTTTTTGTCCTCTGTTTATGATTGCAGGTACATGTTGAGCAAACTAATTTCAAGGAGCGACGGGAGCCAAACAAAGGAGACAAAGGGAAAGAAAAAGATAACAAGTAAGTCCCTTGTCCTATTTATCTTCTATAAAAAAAGGTTAAGCGCTTTAAATCTGTTGTTCTAGGTGTAGCTACCCACTTAGGGAAATTGTGTTTAT
>APFE030165856.1:14619-27156 GCA_000404065.3 Pinus taeda
ATGGACTTCATCACAGGGTTGCCCATGGTACAGGGCAAGGATTGTATCTTTGTTGTCGTTGATCGACTAACAAAGTACGCACATTTTTTTGCCATATCCGCACACTATACAACAGCACAGGTGGCCGAGTTGTTCTTCAGAGAGATTTTCAGGCTACATGGTCTTCCTAAGACCATCGTCAGTGATAGGGACAACCATTTCATGGGCGGGTTTTGGCAGGAGCTTTTCCGGTTGGTGGGGACAGAGTTTACATTAAGTACCAGTTGTCACCCACAGATGGATGGGCAGATAGAGATAGTTAACAAGTGGCTGGAGGGCTACTTGCGTAACTATGTCAGTGGGCAGCAGTGAGCATGGCTGAAGTGGCTGCATCTGGGGGAATATTGCTACAATACTTCACATCACATGTCCATTGGTATGTCATCATTCTATGCCTTATATAGGTATCATCCTTTATCTTTTGCTAACGTGATGTTTGGTGATAGCAAGGCTCCTAGAGCCAAGATTTGGATCCAAGAGAGTTAGGATATCCTCCGAGCTCTCAACAATAACATGGCTACAGCGCAGAACCAACAGAAGCTGTATGCTGACAGGGGTCGGGTGGAGAGACAGTTTGAGGTAGGGGACATGGTCTACCTACGATTACAACCATACCGACAGTCGCCACTGAAGCAGAAGGGGGCTGAGAAGCTCAAGCCCCGCTTTTATGGGCCATACAGGGTGACACGCAGGATTGGACAGGTTGCATATGAGTTGGAGTTGCCCCAAGGCAGCAAGATTCATAACGTTTTCATGTATCATGCCTGAAAAAGGTATTGGGGCAGAAAGTGACAGTGACAGATGAGCTACCGCCCATGGATGATGAGGGGCATTTGGTATTGCAGCTAGAAGCTATCATTGATACCAGGAAGAGGCAGCTGCGGAGCAGGACGGTCCGGGAATTCTTGGTGAGGTGGAAGAATTTGCCGGATGAGGATGCCACTTGGGAGAATGAGAAGATCTTGCAGCATCCATCACTTCAGTTGCTTGAGGACAAGCAACATTTTGCCGGGGGAGACTGTAATATTCTTAACTAGCCATGGCTAATTGAATATTCGATTTTGTTCAATTTTTGCCTTCTAAAGTTATTTGTAAATAAAAAAGTGAGGACGGGGGACATAACTCACTTTTAGAATAAAAAGTCACTTCCTAGTAGCACAACGTTGTGACTTAGAGGGGAACCAAGGGGGCCAAAGGGGGACGCAAAAATGGAGCCCATGTATACACATGGAGGGACTGTACAGGAGGGAAGAAACACATGGCAAGAGAGGAATCACACAGGAGGAGGTGAGCCTTGGGATTAAGAGAGGTACAGGCTTAAAGGAGATAGGAGCCCCCTCATTTTGATCATTCTGGTTATGAGCATTTGTGATAGTCATTTCGACTTAGAGCACGCTGGCTGTTTAGCTAGTCTACTGCATTGTTTAGTGCATTGAGTGTCTCCGTTCGGAGATCTCACCCTTAGCCCCGGGGGACTTCGAGTGCCTACTCGGGCAAGTTATTTACATTGGCATTCTAGTAGTAGTTTCATTAGCATTACAACAGCAGTTTCATCAGCGTCTTTGAGGAACTGTGCAGAACCCCAAGGGGGTGATTTTCGGGGGTTGGCCATTTCAGAAAAGCTTTCTGTGTTTTTCTGGGTTTTTTTAGTAGAGTTCGATTCCAGAGTTTCAGCCTTTTCTGGGGGGGAGTAGCCCCAAATGCTCATTCGATTTCCAGCAACAGCAGCAACACGGCAGTTTTCCAACAGCTGGGACACAGATCAGTGTGAGGCCATTCCTTTGTTATTCTCAGTGTATTTCTTCACTTGCCTTGTGCAAGTCGAGGTGTTGTCCTTCTGATCACCCCTGTACTCATTCCTTTACTCAGTATAATAAAATGGCTTAGCATTTCTTGTGTATCTTCTTTACATCATTATATGTTGTTCTTTTATCACTTCTGGGTTATTATATCATTTGCACATATTTCGTTGGAGTTTTTGCTGGGGTTTGAGGAATATTTTGGGTTAGGAATATTATAGTGCTCATCCCTAGATTTTTTCCTTTTTTCCCACCCAATGGATAATCGTTTAAGCTAAATTAGGTTACTACAAAATACTTCAGCCTTCCTCTGCTCAATAAGTGGGGGCTAAGTTTGCCAAAAATCCGAGACCATCTGGATATAGTCAGGGTCCTTAGCCAGGTAGAGTTAAATTTGTAAGGCGCCCTTGGTTTTCTGAAAGAGCCTGCCACTTCCATATATATGGGGGAATGATCCGATATTCCCCCAGAACCCACCCGTTGTCTATAGATGGTGAGGGAATGCAGGAGGTCATCATGAATGAGGTATCTATCTAATCTTTGCCCTAGTGTTGCTTCTCCAGTCCGTCTGTTATGCCAAGTTGGCATCTTCTTGTTCATAGGGGCATCAATGAGGTCATATTGCTCCAAGAGGGTTCTCAGCTAATCTGAGAGGGGATCCAGCTGCGAGTGGTGTCCCCAGGATTCCTCATGTCCAACGGAGAAATTTAGGTTACCCCTAGAATAGTTATATGACTGATCATAGGATTTTCTAGAAATTGTTGCCAGAAGGCCAGTCTGTTTTGATTAGGGGCATAGATATTTATAATATGAAGTTGTTTTCCCAATTCAGCCGAGAATATGTCCATACCCAGGAACCCCTGACCTCCCCATGATGAAATCACCTTAATGGATAGAGGGTTAATCCCAATAGCAAGTCCCCCATATCGCCCTACTGCATCCAGAGCTTGGAGATGCCAGCCGAGTAGGATGGCTTGAAGGGTCCTAATAATCTGCTCGGATGAACCTAGGGTTTCCTGAAGGAGTATCATGTCACAGAGTACACTATTCAAAATTCGCTTGAGGGCCAATTTTTTTGAGGGGCTGGCCAAACCCCTAAAATTGAAAGATAACCACTTCATCAGGGAATAGAGTCAAGGGTGTCAAGTGCTCTAAGTGCCCTTTCAATGGTGTTCTGGCGCCCCTGGGCCACATTTTCCCCCCTAATTTTACTAGCTTTGGACAACATTAAAGGTCTGCCCCGAGAGGGTTTCTGCTCAATGGAGGGGGGAGGGATGCCCAGACCTAGAGGGTTAGGGTTCGTCAGTTGACAAGAATGGAGGTTGTAGGAATGTGAGCCCAAGGCAGAAGGGGAGTGAGGGGGGTGATGATGATCCTGTCCAAGGACAGTCGGCGGGGTGGTGGAGAAAATAAGGGAGGGAGAATCAAGAGCACAATTGATGGGGGAAGTAACCAAACAAGTAACAGATGTGGACTCAGCCAGAGAGACATTAAAATTATTGAAAAACATAGCAGAGGGTAAGGGAGTAGAAGCAGTACCCAATGTAGGAGTAGTCTCCACAGCAAACCAAGATCGAGTCAGTGGAGGGGATATAGTTGGTATCTGGGAAGCACTGGATGGCAGAGCAGTGACTCCATCTGCAACCTTTGAAATATCCAGACCTAAGGGTTGCTCGCCCACAATCGAGTCTTCCAACTGACGATGCTCCATTCCCCCTATAGCTACCGAGGTAGTAGGAGTGAGAAGTGGACAGTCCTTGTAGAGGTGTCCAACCTTATGGCGTCGTCTACATATAAATGGAACACCTTCATAGTCGAGGTTTTGGCGACATGAGAAATGTCGCCAATGAAGGGTTATCTTTTCCTCTAACCCCTCCCTCGTGTCCAAATGTACCATGATACGAGCCATTGTCATGATTCCTGTCTTCCCAAAGGATTGATCGTGTTCCAGGTATGTTCCTAATGCGTCTCCAATGCGCTTGAATACCACAGGGGTCCATAATTGCATCGGAAGGCCCGATAAGCGAACCCAAATCGGTCGAGCTCCTAGTTGTTCCCTCTCAAGGTCGAAGAGTGGATCCCATCTCTTTAGCAGAACCAGTGCGAATTCTATGTGCCAGAAACGGGATAATATCCAGTGTGTATACTCCTCCCTGTGGAAGCGCAGGGCAAACCACCCTCGAGCCAGCACCCGAATGATGGGCAATTCTTTAAGCAAGGAACCCCAAATATCAGTGGTCCATAGACGAAGCCGCTCAACTAAGTAATTCCTGCCACGAACACAGCTTACCAGGACCTTCTTTTTTGTCTCTATAACTTCACCCATCGGGATGTCTTCGCCCAGAGCTAGGTTAATGTCCTTATTCATTGTTTTGAGGCACCTACCTTTCTTAAGCTTATCAGTGCGGCGAGCTATTGGATAATCCCTGAGAAGTCCATAGATGCCTTGATTTACGGTCTGAGGGGTGGATGGGGTGGATTTAAAATTAGGAATCGGGGAGTTGAAGCAGCTAGAGCGAATCGAGGAGTTAGGGTTTGGGCCATCAGGGTTTAGAGTAGCACTGGAGAGAGTAGGGTTATTGAGGGAGGAAGGCCCAAACGGGGGGATGCGAGAGGAGGACAGGGTGTAATCCGGAGTGGATATGTGGGGAAGCTGGGGTAACGGCGCATCGAAAGTGGGCGAGGATTGGAGGTAGGTTCCAAGAAGGTTTAGGGTAGTAGGGGAAAGAGGAGGATGGTCCAGACTAGGGGCATTGCCAATGTTAACTGAGGGTGGGGGATGTGGCACAGATGAACTTGGGCGAACTTGGACAGAGTGTGCAGCTAACAAAGGTCGAAGGATTGCAGCGAAAGGACCAGAACCTGACACGGAGCAATAGTGTGACCAAATGACCTCCTGGGGATGAGGGTCCTCCTCATAGTCCACCTCCTCCATAGTAACCGACAATAAACGGTTGGTGGAAGTAATTGTTTTCAAGAATAAACGAGGAGGTCGTGAGGACGGAGGGAACCAGCGAACCGCAGGGTGAGAGGTTGAAAACCGCTGGAGGATGAGATGGGTAGACAGTTAGGGGTCAGGCGGGCCGCAAGGGTTATCGCTGACTGTCAAGCCCTGGGATGATGAGCCCCAGAACCACCATGGATGTCGCCATTAGAGCTCTGTTATCTCACCTTTCTGCTCCTTATAAAAATGTTCCTAGGTAATTGTGTTGTTTTTCTAATAATATCTTTTTTCAAAAAATATTAATGATATTTAATGTGTCAAATTTAGATTTAATTAAATGACTTTCCTTTTAAATTTATGTAAAAGACAGTTAATAAATATTCAATATATAAATTTTGAAAGAAAATTACAAAAACATGATGTAATAATGCATTTTTTGTTTTGGTGAAATTATAATTATATATAAATATATATATATATATATATTATCTTTTTTTTAAGAAATTGACAAGTTAATATCTTAAATATATTTTATACACTTCTTTGATCCCAACAAATGTTTTCACCTAATTACATAAAATGGAAAATTAGAAACTGCCTTTTGAAGAGAGGAAACATCCATATAATGCATAGTTAATTTTTATAATTTTTTTGGTTAAGTATACTTGAATGAGAATTGTATTAAGATGGGTGAATTTACTGAGAAGTCATGGTAATTGAATGTGATCAATCATCTATTTATGTTAATTGAAGCTTATTAAATGTAATATTCAAGTTCAAAAAAATTGGTTACGATGAAATGAGTTAACTAAATGGATTATTCAAGCTCATGAAAAATTGGTTATTGATACATAATATTCATGAGAGAGGAATCATAATGGATAACTTGAATCATAAGTACTCTATACAATTAAACAAAAAGTCTTATCTTAATTACTAAATGTGAGAGAAGTTTTAATTACTAAGTACAAATTTCAAAATGTCTATTAATATTATGTAATTTTATCATTAAAATTAATTAATAAATATGAATTATTTAAACTTATTAAAATACACTATTTAAATCTATAAAAAATAATTGTCTAGATATAAAATTAAAAAGGAGAGCGATGGCAATTTGGAGCAATGTTAGGGTTTTGAACTTTGTTATTGCCAAATTGATCATCATCGACAATAGGGACCCTAGAGAGATCTATAGAAGGTGGTGTGGGCATCTAGACCTGGTCCTATGCAATCGTAAGCCTAATGGCACAAGGAATTGGGCCACCATGGATTTTGTTTAGAGATTCGTGGATATATTTGAGTCAAAAATTACACGAAGGTATCTCTGATGGAGGATGCAACAAAACGACAAAACTTCAGAAATAAAGATTTTTATATTTGTTTGGATTCACTTAACAACGGTAGATCCATGGAATGATGATGTTGTCTATGCTTGGTGGTTGTCTATGTAGGGAAATCTTGTGCTAAGAGTCTGCAACAACCGTTTATGCAACTCCAAGAAACCATATTACCTTGTGTTTTTTTATATGGGGTTTGATCTAGGGTGAGAGGCACCAAAGGTGAGGGATCCAATGCAAAAATTGATTGGTTGCACGGGCTGACAACCAGATCTTGAAATGAAGGGTTCTTTTCAAATTTATACGAAAACCCTAGATGGGAAATCAACTCATAATATTTTAGTTTGGGATATGGTGCAAGATCTAAAGCAAAAGGTCCAAAACAAGTTGGGTATTTCGATGAAGCTAAAAAATCTTATTTATGTGGGTGGATCCCTGCAAGATCTCATTCAGTTGCAAGATGATGGCATCAAAAGAAATTCCTACATCATCATTAATTTGTGGCTATGGGGAGACTTTCCTGGAACCAATAATCCCAAGGGACCAACTTCATTTAAGGATGTTGTGAAAAGAAAGGTCGAGACACAAAACAAATATGATCCAAACCTCAATATGCCTAGACCTTACATCATGGAACAAATGAATCAAATTCCAACTATGGTAGTTAACCTTCCAGAAGTTATCGAATTTTTCTCCAGCCTCCAATCCTGAGCAGTTATATGCATATTTAATCGATTCTAACCTAAACTGGAGGATCTACATCAATGGGTATGGTCCAATTGGACCTCAAACTATGAAATTCGTTTATGCTCCAAGGGTTTGTTTGTTGTACAATTTGATACCTTGAAGGATTTGAAGTTTTCCTTATACGAGGGCCCATGGTTTTGGGGCAACATAAACCTTTTTATAACCCCATGGTTTCATAGTTTTGATGTCAATACAATGGTGGTTTCCAAAATGTCAGTTTGGACTAAATTACATAACCTTCCCCTTCCTTTTTGGCATCACCAAGTATTAGAAGGAATCGGAAATACATTGGGGAAGTTTGTAAAGACGAATATGGATAGACCTACAAAGGGAATTTTTACCTTTTCCAAGATCTATGTAGAGGTAGGCCTTAGCAAAGGTTTACCTTATCACATTCACCTAATTCATCACAGTTTTCGGTGGACCCGGCCTTTAGATTTTGAAAACACTACATTATGATGTAGTATTTGTCTCCAAACTGGACACTTACAAAATATGTGTCCATGGGAAAAGAAAGATCCAAAAAGAAAAAGGAAATAGACCCAAAAGCCAAAGGGATGGCAGTTCCAAGAGCAACATTTGTCAAAAGAAGATGGCAACAAAATAATTGAGAATTATGTAAATATGGATGCTCATAATCCACAAGTAATATTAGTGGAGGGAGAGGTTGAGTAGATAGGAACAATGATTAAAAGCCCGAAAGCAATGAAAGCAACAGAAACTATAGTTCTAGTGTAGCAGAATGAAAAAGCTCCCATTGAAAAAGAGACGAGAGGGATTAAAATATCCCATGCATCTAATAGTCCAAACTCAATCAAAGAGATCTCATTGAAGGTGGAAGAGAATCAATTGGAAATTATAATTGCCACTCCTAATTAAAGAGTTTAGCGAAAAGTAGAGAATAAAAAAGGTAGAAAAGGGCAGTTAAGTGTCTTTACACTTAGCCCCAAAATCTAATTTTTATAGTTTTTTGGCATCAACTAATTTGGCTGGTATAATTGAATGCTCTTTAGCATATGCTGAATGTAATTTTGTTCTTTGAATAAAATTACGATTTTTTCTTCGAAAAAAAAATGCATTTTCAATATTAAGTATTCTACATAATTAATTATAAAACTAATTAATTTAATGTAAATAATATTAAATATATAATTGAAAATTTTTACAATCTTGTAAGTTGAAACCTCACACATGTTTAGTTTAAATAAGTGTGATTAACCTTTCTCCCAAATTTATCAACATCAAGAGGATCAATGATAATGTAAATGTGAATCATTTAATTTCATGATTAATATTAATTCCTTTAAAAAAAAAAAAAAAAAAAAAAAAAAAAAAATAAATAAATAAATACATTAACAAATTTGATCTCTTAGTGCTTGATATATCCATATATAAGATGGATCTAGGCTACTTTTATTATTATTATTGAAGGATAGTTGATGGGAAACTAACAACCTCTCGAGATATATGAATCAACTCGGAAGTCACATATATCGGAAACTCATAGTTCAACCAATGACCAAGATGTAAGAAGATCACCTGAAACCGGAGTTGGGATCCCAAAATCCAACAGGATGTCTATCCTTCAATCCTTACTGTAACGGGCCATGGTGTCTCCCCGTGGGATTTGAAACTAGGTGGAGGGGATAACATCCCTGTGAGACAAACACCCTGTCGTCCCATGAGGAGACTATTATTATTATTCATTAGATGAAATTTTCAGCCTAAAAGTGCCCATAAAATTTCCATGTAATTTCCATGTCATAATATGTAAACCAATCAAAATTATTTACATTTAAAAAGATGTACATGTAAATATTTTGGAGGGAAAAGAATAAAAACTATTTTTTTAATTGTATTTTTTGTTTACATCCTTATAGATTCAAATTTGAAGTGTGGACACTCATTGGATGCGGAATTAAATTCCACATCCAACTAGTACCCATTATGCATACTTTTGAGAACACCCACATTGATAAAAATTGAAGATACATTAAAAAAATGCGCTAAACACATTTTTTAAATGTATCTTCATTTTTTATCAATGGGGGTCTTCTCAAAAGTATGCTTAATGGGTACTCATTTGGAGTGGAATTAATTCTGCATCCAATGATGTTACACTTGAAATTGAGTAAAAACTATAAGAGTAACCCAACTTAATAATAATAATAATAATAGTTTTTCTTCTTTCCCTCCAAATCATAACTATTTTAATTTTTTTATTTTTTCCGCAGAAATTTAGGGGAGGCCCTCTTGAAGGGACCACACCACTCAGCCAAATTAATCCAAGCCTAACCCTAAGAGCATCAAGGAGACTTGAACCCGTGACCTCCCACTAGCAAGGTGCTTTAGCAACGAGACTTCGACCAATTGAGCTAAGCCTCAGGGCCATAACTATTATTTTATTATTTTAACTATTATCTTATTATTTTTTCTTAGGAGACCACTTTTAAGCTGAAATTCCTCCAATGATTATTATTATTCAGCAAGGTTGAGCCTAGGCAAGGGCCAACCCTAATGTTGGATAGAAGAATTATTTGTCCATATGCAGGATACTATCACCAAGATTATGCAAGGCTCAGTTGAGCTTAGACGCTTTGTGAGAAAGTTTTTGTCCCCCACGGGAAGGATATAAATTTGACAGGTACTCCTACCTGTCCAAGTTAATTTTTATGATGGGTTTCCTTTTAAAGTTTCTCTCCCCGTGACATTTGATTTTTATTTTTGCCTAACATTTAAATATCATGTATTATGTGTTTTTGTTAAATTTAAAAACATTTTTTTGTTAACATAAGTTTTGTATTATGTCTTCTCAGTAAATTTTGTAACTTTGGCTTGACCGTAAAATATGCATCAGCCAAGTAATATCATAGATGTATATGTTTGATATTACTTTGGAAAGATTAAACATATTCACTTGTGTTCATTCCTATTACCAAACTAGTTAATGATTTGGTGCAATTATGTATAACAACTATCTATGCAATTTCAAATATTTTACATATTATGCTAAGTCATTCTTGAAAAGTTTTCAAGTAGCTTGATCAAACCTGTTAACTTTAATGTGTTCTAAAGAGGAATTATTGATCTCAACTTTCAATGTGATGAGTTGGACTGTAGAAGGACCTTATAAATAATAAAACAAGTTTGAACCCACTTTGAAATAAGAATTTGGAAGGATTCTGACATTTCAATCTATAACAATATATAGGGCATGCATTTCGAAGAAATTCATAATCTTCTCACAAGTAAGAAGAATAGAGCTCTCCTGCCAACATCTAAAAGGTCTAAACCCATTTGTTTTCAAATTCAAGTATGTATCGAATGCATCATAGCCTTAGTAATGACACTGTTGAGATTTCCATATCCAACCCTAAAATAGATTTGTTTTCTAATTAAATTAATATACCCATTTTATAAAAATTGAGATCTATCACTAGGGTACCAACACTAACTAAACTACATAAAAAACTTTCAAAATCAATTGGAAAATTGTTATTTCACCTAGACAATAAGAAAATTAAGTTCCATTATTTCTATTGGACAACTAAAAAATTCTTCAATTTGATTACTTTATCCCCATAAGTTATTGTTACTTTATTCTCGTCCAAGAAGTAATTTGGTCAAATAGAGCCAAAGGAGAGAAAAAAATGACAATCAAGTTGGACATAAAGTAATTTACTTTATGGCCCATGGGTGTGGACATGCCATGTGAGTCTCAACATTCAAGCTTCAGGGTTCATTGTTTAGGCTTTAGGCTTAATTGTATATAGTGCAAGATTGCATGATGCAAACGAAGATGTTGATGGGATTTTTCAACAAGTCCAAAGACCCACTATGAATGAATCTATGCTTATATTTAAGTCTCAGAACTATTGGGGTGTTCTACGCTTATCATGGAGTCTCATGTTGAAATTTTAGCATTGTTGGTGTAGTATAGTGCGATGCTTATCTTTGAGTCTCAGCCAACAATACCACTTGCTTCTTTTCTCTTTTATTTTCTACAATTTTATTTGGAATTTTGTGTGTGTGTATCTAGGTAATTTTTTTATCTACCCATCATATTGACAATTTTAAAAATTAACTTACCATCATCATTGATGTGCATAATTTAAAATGGTCGGGATTTGATGATTAAATAAATAAAATATGAGTAAAGACCCGTCAAATTTAACCCATGTCCACATGTGGCCTCCACCCTCAACTCCTCCCCATGAAATTTGAACAAGTGACTTGATGAAAGTTGTCACAAACATATATATGTATATAATTTGATTTATTTATTTATTTTAATTTTGTATTATTTAAGATGGAGTAGACTTAAAATTTTGAAAAAAAGGAGCAATGGCGAACACCTTGAGCAAGAGAGTGGTCTGCAATGCAAGATCATGTGGATTCATTTCCCCTTGGCTAGAGAAATGGTTGTCAAAATGGGGATATGTAGCTCGGTCCTCCAGCCGAGAGGTAGGGATGGCTTACGCCCCTCCTTTGTCCCTTGTCTACAGGTTGGAGAAGAGGAATTACACAGAGAAGCACAAACTAAGTGGAGAAGATTTTCTCAGCGCAGACAATGGTGCTATTGAAGCAGATTCTTATGGTCTTGTCATGGTCAACCTTCGTGGGATCCTTGAACTCACGAGGGTACTCAAAAATAGTAATAGCGAGAGTGGTAAGGATGTTAGGAACGTGTTTGTTGAAATTCTAGAAATTGATCATCACAAGGGGTGTGGTAAAGAACACAAAGTGTTTAATGTGAGTCTATATTATGATCAAGAACCATTAATTCCTATCAAAATCTTGGATTTGATAATGGAAGGTGTGGGTGACCTGGATCTATTAAAATTTCCAATTTTTGTTAGGTCCATGTCTAGAGAGTCCCATTCTTTTGTGCTCATAAGATCAGATGTTATGGTAGTGCTAGAAGGCATCATTCAATAGCAAATGGGAATCCATATGGGAGAGATGAATCTCCTCTACGAAGGGAGATAACTAAAGATGGAAAAATGTCTCAGAGATTATGGAATTAAGAGTGATGCCCCTATCTTTATAGTTGCATGCTTGAAAGGCGGTGTCAGAGGCATGGGGGCATCCTCAACATCAAAACCCTTGTCATTCAAATATGCCCTTAAGTCGAGTTCCAACTCTTAAACTCCTAGGGATCTCTCAGGCCAAGCTTTTGTGGTGAAACATTCATTGAACACCCCAACACTTAAGATGAATGAGATTTATACCACGATAATGATAGTGGCTTATAGATGGTGGGCAAGTATATGTTGGCTCAATGCATGGGGGCTTCGCTGGGGGAGCAATACCATACCACATGGGTTCATATTAGGGGATATTTATTGAGGAAAAAAAGACACAATATATTGGGGGATATATAGGGGGTAGAGGGTTTTTATATTGGTAGGTATAAAAAATGGAGTTTAAAGTTAATGAAAAAATATAAAGGGGTATAAAAAATATTAATGAAAAAATGGATACCTACAATATTTAGTGAAAGTAAGAGTTTTTAAATTGGGAAGGTATATTGGGTTCATATTGGTAGGGGGTTAAATAATGTGATTTATAGAGGTATTTTCCAATATGTAGTCAAATTAAGGGTATTGTTTAATATGCCACGAACGCACGTGATATGTCAGAGGTTCATTGAGTGAAGCCCCCATGG
>APFE030165857.1:0-21592 GCA_000404065.3 Pinus taeda
GTATTTTTTTTTCTTGGCAACAACTAATTCTATTAACTGAAATTCAAAATATTTTTACATGGAGTTGAGGCTGCAGGGGAAAGAACCCGAGAGCCATCAACATTACAGCACTGCCCCATAACTGTGAGAAACTGGGGAAAGCATTGACATACAGCCAACCAAATTGGCATTACAATTAGACATAGGCTGATAGACAGAGAGAAAAACAAATAAGCAAAACTGATAGCCAATGCCCGGGAGGAGGTCAGACGCTTCGTCAGAGGGAAGCCAAAACCTGAGGTTGATACTGTCAAGCCGAACCGAGAGCAAAATGTCTGGAAATTGCCATCTGAGCACCCACTAGAGAAAAAAAAGAGGCAAACCATGTCCCATGTTAATCGTCTTCCGCTGCCTCCCCATGAGTCTCCTCAGCATCCTGACACGCACCACCAAGGCTGAGATGCTCCTTGCCATCCGTCACCTTATCGAAGTCGGCGGTTCCTACATCTCTTTCCGCTTCAATTGGGCCACTGTCATCCAGAGGAGGGATATCAAGGGGCAGAGTATCCTTCTGACCAGGCTCAATCTCCTGCTTAATACCCTGGATTTCCTCATCCGTGGAGCGCTCACTGCTGTGAGAGGGGTTGGGCACAATGCAGGACAGAGGGGCAACTTGGTTTTCTTCTTCCGACATAAGAATGGTTATCTAAGCAGAAATCAAAGGCCGATTCAAATTACTCTGAAACTTAAAATGGGTAGTTTGAAAGGCGCTATTGGGAACAGGTTTGCGAGGAGGACTCCGGGGGGGGCAGATCCTCAGGAGAGGAGGAGAGGTTGATGGGCGAATGGGCTGGGTTTGCTCGATGGCTGACAGAAGGCCGCTTGCCACTGTCAAGGCGGTCCCCTGAGCGATTCCTCTTCCCATGGTGCTTCATTTTACTAAACAATGGAACAAATAGTGAAATTAAAGGAACGAGGCCTAGAACCAGGGGAATGATCCAATTGAACCAGAGGCCTGTAAGCGCAGACAGTTAAAACACGAGACGGAGAGACAGCACAGACAATATAGATATCACAGGTCTCAGACAACTTACCTCGAGTCACTGAGCTAATCCCCCTGTGGAGAGCGCAAGTGAACTCGAAATGCTACCAGAACAAACCCGAGCGAGCCTGAATCTTGCCTCTGAAGACAGGCTCTTGCTTATCCTCACAACATAACTGTAAACAGAACCTAGAACCAGAGATCTGAACGCTGGAGGTGGAGTGAACATAGGAAATCGCCATGTATATAACCAGTAACAAGTAGCTTTGAAGCGCGTCATTCATTAATGCCGTCGGCCTGCACTGTCCTGCAACCATAAAAACATTCCTTCTGCGAGCGATAGGGATCTGGGACGCCACGCTGCTTTGCAGGTGGCAGTACCTGGGCTCATAAATCTGCATGGTGTTCAATAAATGTTTGAGCGTCACCCACATTTGGGGATGCTAATGTTGTACTTAATTATCAAGCACAAAAAAATAATGAAGTAAATTAGTACAATGACAAATTAAAAAATAAGATATTGAAATTCAATTCCATATAATAAAATTTATTTGAGCCAAAAAATAAATCAAGAACCCAATTTCCTGTATTCGAACATATGTCTATTAGATAATTAATCAATAATTGTGGTTTTTGATAAATGTTAACTGTTTCTTTTTTTGGTTTTGTTTTTATATATTAGTTTTTTCACAGCAACATCATCCATATTTTGCCCAACTATCAATATAAATGAACTCACAATCATTTATAAATGGTTGATTTTCACGGTTAAGAAACTTTGACTTTTGCCTATAACATGAAATAGTAAAAGTTCAATTAACTTGTAGATAAATGAATTTTTTAATATTAATCAAATATACATTTTAAACATCTTACCATGTAAGCTGCATTTTTGAGTTTGTTTTTCCTTTGAAGCTTGATAATAACATTGCCAATTTTCTCTGAATGAAATGTCACAAATCTTCATAATGGTGATGATGTGACTTTTAGAAATCTCGCCACCACTTTACGAAGAGCATGATAAGTATAAGGGTCTATCATAGTCAATGTTTGGAATATTTAAACCATGGAGAATATCTGCAATAACTAAGGCATAATTCTTTTTAGATATGAATTTAGTAATGTCTTCACAATCGCTTTGTAGTATTTGATATTAAATAGTGTCAAGCCCATTTCAAATGTAATGAATAAGAGTTGGATCAAGTTCAACATTCTTAAGACGTCGTTTCTTTAGTCTTTCAATCTTAATTTTTTCAATAAAGGTTTTAAAACTATTTGGTGTTCCATTTGCATGCTTCCTCATCTTTAATATAATAAACAAATATGTGTAAATTATAAAATAAAAATAGTATACGGATGAATAAAAATGAATATATAAATCCACATACATTTTTAAATGCAAGATGATTTTTTTAATGTTAATATAGATCTTGAATTTGGATAGTTGCGTACAACATCATCCCAACTATCTTCATTCAACAATTTAACCATTTGTTCTTTAATTTTCATATAAACTTTGTGACTGCATAGATAAAGTAAAAAAGTTATTATAATGATATGTATAACAAATACTACCAAGAACAATATGTTATATTTAAAAGAAAAATATAATCTAGAAATAAGTAAAAATAATTCAACAAACTTATTTTTGAAATTTCTCAGACATTTCTTCCAATGATAATTACCCTGATTTCACATGAGATAATATTGCTTTGACAAGTTTTTCATCTTTCACTCCTTGCAATGCTCTCCAAGGTGTGATAGTCATTTATTCTGGAGGTTGTTTCGTTTCACGACTTGATTTAGTGTTGCTACATATCAATAGGTTAGATCTTTTGACCTTTTGGTTTTTAATGCCAATGTTCTTTCACATGCTAAAAATCTCATTAATCAATTCTCATATCTTTTCAGTTCTAAATGCCAACTGGAAAATGTTATCAATACTTCTGAATAAATTAGTGTTTACTCTGCTACATTTTGAATTGATTTTCTCTTCAATTTGATAACTTATTTCCATACAACATTCATTTTGGAAATCTAAAATAACATTTAGCGTATCCCCACCACAATTTTCTTCAAAATTCAGTATGAATAAATCTAACCCTTTCGATGAAAGTTATAGACATCTTGTATTCATTATTTGAATTATGATTCCATGCCACTAACTTTGCTTATGTATCTAATAAATTAGCATAAATGATACATTTCATTGTTTCAAAACGTGGGTTATTGGGATATTTCTCCATCAATTGTCTTTGAGCTTTTACAGAATGGTTCCCGCAAGCACATAATAGTTGCATTCAAAACTTTTTGACTTATCAAATGCTTTTTTGGTGGGAACTTGAATTGAAACAACAAGAAACACATAATTAACCACATGAGCATATGGATTGTACTTCATCAATGTCTTCAAGTTGTGAACATGCAGATGGTGTGGCTTTTTGATTTGATATTTACATTATCTTTCACTTGCTTTGTAGATTTATCTGACATTAAGTTGAAATGTACGACTACCTTCAATTAAGTTTCTCGTAGTTAAGTTCTGTCGAATGACGTTTTGTTTTGTTTTAATAATGTCATTTTCTAAATCAGCGCTTGGTGTAATGATTTCTTTACTTTATTTTGAAATTTCATTAGGTTTTTGATTGTTGGTAATGACTACTTAAGAATGTTCAACTTTACTTTTCTTTCTCATAACATTCTCATCATTAAATAGAGCATATTTATTGTTGGACATTGTTACTTTTGGCCTTTTACAAATTTTCTCTTTTCTAACATCAGTTCCAATGTCATTCTCAGTAATGACAACATATTCTTGAGTCAGTTTCAATTTCCTCCTCTTCAAAAGAAATCTATCTACTTTTGCTAGATTTATCTACTAGAGACATTTTTTGTTCTGATTATCTGGATGTAGTTTTGTAGTATCATGAATTGCTACATTTTTCTTGTTTACCATATCTTCTTTTGACACTGAGTAGAAACTGCTGACAACTTTCATAATATCATGCTCCTATGAAATGAATGCCTCCCAACATAATTGAACAATTTTCAACAAAATTCTGCGAAACAAAATATCATATGTCAATAAAAACAAAGTTATAAAAATATAGTGAGACAGTTACAAGAATGCAAAACACATATAAATAACAATTCTTACGATATTTTGTGTCATCTGATTTACGATTTGTTTACACAACTTCGTAGATACTTTTCTCCTATCATACAATGAATATGATAACTGGTATTTAATCTTTTCATGTGACTTGGGCGGTTTTGTAAGTATGTAAACAACTTCACTGTCCAATGTCTAACACGTCTATGACTTTTCTCAGAACCTCATAATTTCCATTATCCTTAGGTATATCAACATATAGATGTATCTGCACATCTTCGTTTTCTCTTTCTTTCACATACCAAACATTTGTTGGAAGTTTCACTTTTTTGGATTTCTTCTCATTTGAGGCACTTTAAAGATTTGTAGCCATCAGCTTAGGTGGGGTTCGTTTAACAGTGTTTTTTGAAGATCCACTTTTAAGAGTCTTTGGTCTAGAAAGATTCACATAAATCTTCTTTGATGGCATTTTCCCTGAAAAACACATGTAAATTATTTAACCACAAAAAGTAACAATTTAAATTAACAAAGAAATCAATAAATGATAATTAATTTCGTAAAACATAACAATTATAAAAAATAAACGACAAATTAAAAAAATACATTGCTTTGCCACCCCACCCTGGAAATCAATCGGCCAACCGCGCTGCAGTTCAGCCCGGCGCCCCTACCCCCTTTGGCGGCGCAACAACCGCGCCCCCTCCCGACCCCCAGCCGCACCCGACCTCGGTAGCCCAATGGCCTGTCGCTTAGGCCAGTTGTTGGGCCCTTGGTGTGGGGCGATGGGCTAGGCTGTTAGGCCGTCGGAGTGGGGTGGTAGGCCATTGTGGCGCGCTGGCAGCTAAGCCCTGCCCCACCTTGGCAGCCCAACGACTCACCGGGGTGGCAAGCCATTGGGTCGCCGGGGTGGGACGGGCGCTGGAGACCAGCCCTCCACTCCACTTTGGCGGCCCAATGACCCGTCGAGGTGTGGCAGAGCTTGACTGCCATCGCTTCGCCCCACCCTAGCGGCCCAACGACATGCCAAGGTGGCGTTTTGTTGGGCCATCGGGGTGGGGCGAGGCGCTGGGTAGCCAGCGACACCGCCCCTAACCCATGGCCCTGTTTTGCCGATGGTAGCTTGATCAGGCCCATTACACCCATTGTGGATGTAGTGGGTAAATTTGCCCTACAAATTTTTTTAATTTCTAAAAAAAAATAGATTTCATTAAACATTTTTAATTTTCAAATTTGCAAAGTAGAAAAATAAACTAACATTCCAAATGCGATAATCCTCCGTTGAATATGTTGTTGATAGCAATGTAGCTACTCCACAAATTCGCTCTAAATTTTTTAACGAACTTCAGAAAACTTTGTTGTGATGTGAGTAATAGTGATAATGAAATTTATTGTATAGGTGAAATTACTAAATTGTTTTACCGTATGGTTAATGTGAAATTAATTTATTTTTATAAGTTTTAACATGTTAATTTTGTTAGGGCGATATAGGAAACTATGATAAAACGAATATTACGGAATTGTTTTACAATACGATGAATGTGGGATTAATTTGTTTTAGAAGGTATAATAAAATTTAAAGAAAACATTGAAGTGTAGTAAATATTATTTCTACTATAGTTTAAGTATTAAATTAATTTTGGTAAAAGATTTAGTTCACAGTTTTAAATTTAAAAATTTATTTTATAAAAAAATTGTAGTTAAAAATTTTCAATAAATTGTAGAAGAAATCAATGGAAGGAAATACATGAAACAAAATTTTTGGAGGGAAATTTTTCATTTTTTAAGCTATATAATATTATTAGGAGAGTCTGCGTTTGTATCATTCAACCTCTTTTATTTGAAAATGATGGATTCTTTGGATAGTGAAGTTTTGCTTTGTGAAGCATCCATATCTTTGTTGCGCAACAATTCTATTCATGTTGATGAATATAACAGAAATTCTTCCACAATGAATAGAGAGTCAATTCTTCCACTTAGTCCTAATCTTAAGGACTATGAGAGCAACACTGATGAAAGCTGGGTGTTATTGGGAAATCTAGTGTTCATTTAGAGCTGCTAGTCCCACTAAGACGGGTAGCTATCTTAGAAACAAACAAACTAAAGTTACTTTCGTTTTCCTTTATGAGAAGTAGATGTGAGAGAAGCAGAGAGTACTAACCTCAGTCTTTCGCTTGTCTCCTTGCTTGTTTCCTTTCCCCTCTGACAGATCTTTGCCGCTCCTTCCTCGCTTACCCCGCTTCAAAGAGCACTTGTAAAGTCAAAGCAGCATGATACCATTAAAGCACAGAGATCTACGATCATAAACAATATTGGACCAGATATATATCGACAACACAAATGCATATATCAACTGAAACGTACAAGAATGTGGAGGAAAACTCGAATAACTTTATTGATAGTAAGAGTAGAAGAAAGGATTACAACCCATTGATCTGACCCTGCGTCATCCTCCTAGCATGAAAGCCCTTCTTCACCTCATGAAAAGCTTAGATCACCCAACACTATGATGTTCCACAAAGAAACCAACAACACTTCCTTACAAGATACAAGATTCCAGCCTCTCACCTCTGCATCTCTAGGATGAGGGATCCATATATAGATATTTGTAGAGGTGTGAGTCAGCTCTGGGTTTTTGATTAGTGTCATTCCACTGATAGTTCTTGGGTCCACTTGGAGATTTCATTGATCTCTTACCCATCCCTGGGCGAATTTTGAGAGGCAAGTGTCACATGAGAAGTTTCTAGAAGATTCATTGATCATCCACTTAGCAAACTGTCTTTGCCATTTGTACATTTTCGCTCATCGCACCCTATAGAAGGACTTTTCAGTATGCATCGCACCTCCTGTGTGTAGTAGGTGAGATGCATCGCACCCTGACCATGGAGCAAGTGAGATGATCCAGTTTTGACTAGTTCTGAGTAGTTTTTCATGGAAAACTTCTAGGAGATGATGTAATCAACTGATCTTGTCCCTTTAGGGCATGAAAAAACACTTTTATGGACTTAGAAGCCCTTGGTTTATGGACATATGTGATTGGGGTTGCAGTGCCCAAATATGTTTATAACAGTTTCCCCCTAAAGTATGAGGTCGTAAATCTTTTTGATGTCGGGTGAAATGCTTTATCATGAGGATCTGAGGTTTTTCAAACTGGAAGGCAACTTGTAATAAGATACAATACAATACATTATCTTCATAATATTTTCATGATCTAGCTGAGGCGGGCATTCCCATGCTCAATTTTATAAATTCATTCTCATGTACATAGGACAGACAACCGTTTGTGTGGCACACTGATGATTTTGGTAGAGCCATCATCCTTTGGCTTGGATAATTATTTGTGCAACAATGATGTACATTTGATGTCTTTATTTTCCTGAATATATCGCAGCGCGGATGGATGAAACTAGATCCGGGGTCTTCAAACTCGTTCAATCTTCGCCCGAAGTACAAGTCGATCCATGTGAAAAGATGTTTTGGAGTTTAACATGGAAAGACATCGCCTGATTACTAGCCAATGATGTAAGCTGTTAACATGCGCAAGAGGAATCACCGATAATGACGATGACCCTCAAGGTACGAGAGTACAATTCACGTGGTGTGAAAATGGGACTTGGCGTTGAACACCACGCAAAATTTTTCGGTCGAAGGTCATTGATGTAAACCTGTCGCTGGAAGTGAGAAACTTGTCATTGAGGCATGCAAGCTTCAAAGTATTGAAAGGGTTGTTCCTAGGTCGACTTCTTGGATAATGAACTGACGTTGACAAGAAGTGACCCGTCGTAGGAGGGTATTAATGAATCCCACATCTACGACACGAAACGAAACAAATGATTTTGTGGAGGTGAAAACGATCTGATTATACAAGGTTCACGGTGGCGGTCATGAAAGAATGAAGCGTTAAGGTATTGCAGCGGATGAGACACAAGCTGGGTTGGTGAATTCTCTGAGCGATTTCTCTTGAACATATCGGCGACACTGAAGTGGATTGGTAGCATTAACCTTAAAAATGAATGGTACGGTGGACCAATGGTAATATGATCGGTGAACGGAATAACCCAACTCGACTCAATCATGGTGATGGAGTGAAAGTGTCATGTTCAAGAGCGATTTGCTACTAATAAAGTTTCTTCAAGTTTTCTTCTCAATTTTCCCCAGTCATTGTTGACCAGTACCTCTTTATTTTTGTCAAGCTTGAGGAGGATAACATATGTTTGTTCTATAATTTGCCCTTCGGGCAAACCCGTTGCTATGTTTTAACGAGCTGAATAAGACAAACGCTCGATCTTTTTGTGTAATGATCCCTCCGGTCCAAAAAGATTAAAATCTAGAGGAGGGATAACACTTCCGATCGTTTTAACGCGCTGGAGAGGCCAATTGCTCGACAATATTTCCATTTTTACAAGTCAGATGAAAAGAGCTTAAAGGAGACTCGTTTTTTGAGGAACGAGTGATATTTTTGGGTAGCAGCTGGTTCCAGGTAAGTTTTGGAACTTTCCAATCACGACAGTGTAAAGAAAGTGGCTAACTGAATCACTCGTCGCAGCGGTTCCTCAAAATGGGTAAACAATCAAATGGAGACGTATGATTGGCTAAAACAGAGTGGAGGTGATGGTAAAAACACAGCCAAGGCTCAAAAGCTGATGATAATGCGATCACAATGGTTATTTACCGAAGGTGGGTTCATTTTTTAATGAGCTTAAACTCTGGTGGAACATATGCTCATTGTTAGGTTTATTTTTTAATGAGCTTGAACTTCGCGTAAAACTGCTCGTGGCGGGTTTATTTTTTAACGAGCTTGAACCCTGCGGTAACATTGCTCGTGGCCTGGTTCATTTTTTAATGAGCTTGAACCATGCGACAACATATGCTCAGCTTCAGTTTCATGTTTACACAAGCTTGAAATGAAAAACTATGCTTGTTATAAGTTCGCATGCCCCAGCATAGTGACGCAAATCGAGAAGCATGCCCCCCAAGCTTCATTGCATTCAATGAGGTGGTTGGAATGAAGGTTTACCTTTGAGATCTTTGAAAGACTCGACTTGGATTTTACGAGATCGTAATCAAAGACTCGATTTGGAAAGGGAGTTATTTCATTAATGAGGTTGACACAATAAAAGAACTATCCTCATTACTCCTTGTTTCATTTTTTAACGAGGTCGACACGAGATAAGAATCATCCTCAAAATCCACCATATTTACAGTATTTGATAGAAAATCAAAAACTGAAGGGTGATTAAGGTTGTTGGAATAATTTTCGTGGTAATCCGGAAGATGGGAACGATGGTGGTAATCTTCCCACGGTGCCTCTCCTATCATCATTGACTGAATGATTCTTTCGTCTGTAGAATGTACATGCGACCAAGGATATGAAGAGGTGCCATATTTCTTAGACCTATCTATCCAAACACTCAATGAGCGTTGATTTGGGTTTGCCCCCTAGGCCAAGAAAATTGATTGCTACAATATTTTTATTGGGCTTGGAGGCAAAACCTGGCAATGATCCATGTTAACATAGTGTTCAAACATCTTCTGAATAGAAGACACCATATTGCAGGTTCCCACCGTGGCCACTTCCGCTAGATTGTTTGGAGGCGGTAGGGCAAAAGTACCCATCAATGTAGGGTCTTTTAGTAGGCCTACTATGATATTTTGAAGCGACTGAGAGCTTCCGTGGATCATCGGAATGCTACTCGTAACTTGTGAACTATTGGGAAGAAATGTTTGTTGGTCGAAGATTGTAACTCCTTGGAAAGGAAATGCAATCTTTTTGAAGTATGTCAACACAACAACAACCATAGCATAAATCCAGGGCCTTCCCAATAGGATGTTGTAATCGAGGTTTCCATTGATAACTTCAACATCAGTTTCTACTGTCTTGCCCCCCAGTTCGACTTGCAAGTTACTTAAAATCTCGTATGAAGTGTATGTTCATCCATCAAATGATTTTAACGCCATTGACAATCGCGACAAGGGTGGTGAGCCTAAATTTTTCCAGCAACTCATTGACATAATACATGTAGATGTCTCCTCATCAATAATTGTTCGATGAACAATTTTGTTGAGGGCTTTCACTTGAATAAAGAAAGTGAGTTGAGCTGGTAATTGAGGGTCATATACTTTATGATTAAAGGCCACAAGATTGGAATCCGCTGGGTCAATCCCACCTATTTTTAATAATAGAGCCTGCTTATGGGAGGGGCAATTTTGCAGTACCTCAAGTGTCGACATAGCTGACGGCGATTGGGCCAAGTCCTCTACTATATTATAATTTTGTGCTGCTCTGGAACGAGGATTAAACGTCGATTTGTGTACTACTCCCTTTGGTGGCTTTATCGTTAGCTCAGGAATGATGGGTGGCACAAATTCAGTTGAAGGTGTTGTCAAACTACTAGGTTGATCATTAGCCTTGTTGTTCGACAGCTGTGGATTCTCGTAATCTTTATTCCTTGTCGATATCAAAGCATCATTTTGTTTTTTTGTAATGGACAACATAAGCACTTGGGATGGGGAAGCATTGTCACTAGCACCCAGATTGGTTCCCGGGTTTGGAAACAGATCAGTCAATACCGCTGAGGTTTTTGAACCCTTAAAGAGTTTCTTAACTTCAGATTTATGTGGACAATCTCTCGTCCAATGATCCTCATCGCATATCTGACACCCCGAAGGGGGTTTCCTTTGTCCAAAAGGGTTTGCAAAATATTTTTCACGAGACGACTCATCCTGTTTCTTCTTTTTCCATTTTTTTTCTTTTTGCCTCCTGGTTGCTTCGGTTCTTTGCCTTTGTCGGTCGACACGGCATTAACCTCCGAGGCGAGAAGTTCCTCATTTGCATTTTGTCTAGAAACCATACGGGCTTTCTTTGATGTAGCTTTTACGGTTTTCGTGCTAATCGTACCTATCACGCCATCACCGCCATGAGAGTCTTTGTTTGATTTAGGAGGAGGAACATAAAACTTTGGTCTAAGAGCATCAAGGATTTTGTCGTAGAGCATGCCTCACTGAGTATAGATCAAGTATAGATATTGCGCACGAGCAATGACTTGCTCTTCAGTGACGACCCCTCCCTTTGCCACATCTTCTGTAATAGAAGGTAACAATGACTTAATAAACCATTCAGTGAGCAGCTGATCAGGAACATACGTTTTTACCATTATACGATGACGTCGCCATTCATGAATATGATCAGATATGTGAGTGGCTGTCGTTTGATTGAAATTGGTAAGAAGCTCTGTTCCTGTTTCGTATCTTATTGGTAACTGAAAATGGGTTAAAAAGGTTGTGGTAAGGGTACTGAAGTTATCGAATGAAGCTCTAGGCAATTAGATGTACCATTTTGCTTCCGAACCAGTTAACGTTCACTGAAAAAGGCGAAGCCTAATCGAATCATCATTGAGAGTGTTGGACGAACACCACAAATGACAGGTCATCACATGATTCGACGGGTCTTCACCCGGATTTCCATTAAATTTAGGAATATATGACGAAATTTTATGAGGAATCGCCGGCCACCAAGGGGCATAAGTAATTGGATTGTTTGTTCGCCGATTTAGATCTGGTAACTCTAAAGTTGCTACAAAGAGAAATTGTTGATTCAGGTTTGGTGAAGCATACCCAGAATAAGACAGAATTGCCTGAGCAGTGGGTCTTTCCATACCAGCATAATGTATTTGATGCTGATAACTTTGGTAAGGCTGATGGGCATAACCATTATGATATGATTGATGTTGACCGTTTTGAATATACGACTCCCCATTATCTGCAAAGCTTTGTTGCTCAGGTCCTCGGTAAGCTTGTTGGAGTTGCGGTTGTTGATAATGTTCCAGCCATGGTTGCGAAACCATCTGCTGTTGTCCAATACTGGCTGTCTGACCAAGATGAGGGGTAATAATACCCGTTTGAACCTGGGTCGCTCTGGTTAAGGAGCCACTAATCAGCGATTGTGGTGGTGTCGTAGAGACAAGAGGTTGTTGTATTATGACCTGAGAAACTTGAGGTTGGCATACAATAGGCAACGCTTGTACTTGCGACACCGCCACAATAGTTGGTTTGGTGGGGATATCGACACAGGTAGAGTTGGTTGTATTGAGTATACAACTCTTGGTTGTTGAGGCAGTATTGGCACCCAACCACTGGATGTAATTCCAGCATTACTCGAATTTTGTTGTGAATTCTCATATGGTTGTTCTCCTGGAGGGAACAATGAAAGGGCATATTGTCTCCCATATGGCGGTAATTTAGTGCTCAAAGGTAAAATTGGCCTCTGGAGACTGGACTGCCCAAATTGATACTATTGTGAAGGATCAATTTGCTGATACCCAACATAAGAGATTCTATATATTATTCCGGACGAACAAACGAGAACATACCATATTGTCGAAACAGTCCCCGGATGGACTCCATCTAGCGGTTGAGAGCTAGTTGAGACAGATGGTACACCAGCGAACATTGTTGGAGTGGCAGTAGGAGGTTTTGCTGCTGCTGTGTCAGATGACACAGTGCTGGATGTTGACGGTTGTTTAGACATATGGAGTCTATCCAAAAGATTTCTTAGCGATTCTATAGGAACTTGCGATGAAGGGAGATTAACTTCTGACGTAGAAGGATATAGGATGATCTCAGTTTCAAAATGTAATGGAGTACTGGATGGAAGATCTTCCATGATCTCTTTTATCGCAATCAATCCAGGTGGGAGAGGTAGACCGTCAGGTCAGTAAAATATTTCTGGTGCCGAAGAAGGTATAGATTCTGCAGCGACAGATGTCAGAGGGATAACACCTTCCGAACCAGCCGTAGATGGAGCCGGTTTAGGAATAGAAGAGTTTACTGTTACACTAGGATCAGTTCTAATGTCCTCTTGTGACTGCAGAACTTCTTCTGTAAAGGCAGGGATACCAGAAATGGTTGGAGTAACTGGAGTCTCTGAGGATGTCGGAACACGAGTTCCAAGCAAACCCAGGGACTTTGATCCAGTTAAACGAGTTCGTTTGGTCCGGAATAGTTTCGTTTCCAGAGTCAAAGACGATTGACTCATTAGTCTCTACGAATGACGGGGTTTGGATTGACTTTATTCCATGATTGCAGATTACTTGATTAACTCAAAGGGTAAATTGTGATTCCGAATTAAATGAATTTTAGATGCTTTGACATAACTTTCTTTTTCAATTTTTAAGAGTCGAGAAAAAGCTAAAGATGACTCTAGTCGCCTTCGATTTTTAATGATCCTGAAGTGACAAGTGCTCAGATAGACCTTTTCCTTTAAAGAGTCTGAAAAATAACGAAACAGATTACTCTGGAAATCTAGATAGAGGGATTACCAAACCAATCACAAAACTGCAGAATAATTTTACGGTATGGCAGTCAATATTCCCGAATGCTGTGTTCAGTGCATTGCGATTGATAGGGCCATAGACATGGCTTCCTAAGGAAAAATGATATAGCCTATTGTGGTCTCCCAATATATACTTGACGGTATGTGGGAGCACAAGTCCGTACTGACACTTGTCGTCTCAAAGATGAGGAATCACCCAACCTACGATGAAAGCGATAGTTACTAGGCTTTATGATGCTGGAATACGTCTCTAGCCTAGACTTCTAAATGTTGTGTGTTAGGTTCCAAAGCGTTTTTATGTTCATTAAATTTATTTTACAGTTGATCTTTCTTAAGAAGTTTGCCTTTAAGGTTCACCGCATGATGTAGATATACAATTCCTAAAATGCAATCTAAGATGATAAACATTTGTTTATTCTTCTTTTTGTAATGAAAATCCTAGCTACTAAGGAAAGAGAAGCAAAATTCTTTCAACATAGAGCAAAGAGCACACACTAGATGCACTATCCTAAATCAAAATCAACAAACTGTGTAAATGCAAATGCACATGCATGTATTTGTTTTTTGCTTTCTTAATGTGTGAATGACAAAAAGAATGCTAAGTACAAATCTGAATTATTTTTTCAAAGCGACAGTACTAACAATTTTCTCTTCAAAAGACAAAAGGAAGACAAAGATGACACTTTGCGATTTTGAATCGAAAACTGCTTTCAACACTTGAAATACTATTAATTCAAATCAAATATAAGAGTAACAGTGTAATCGAACATCAAGAAAAGTAGGATTCTTTTCTTTGACTGAAAACGACACTTGCGACACTTCCAAATCAAAAGACGACAGTTTGACTAAGCTACTTCTTTGTAAAGGAGAACTGTAAATGGAAAACAATACATAAAAACATTCACAATTCTTTGTACGATGGAGGCTGAATAATGCAAAGGAAGGGAGTTTCCACAGTGGTATACTGATCACAGACAACGAAACTCCTAAATAAAGCTGAAGAGAGTGGAGAAAAAACCAAAATATGGAGGCAGAAATAGTCTTATCTAATCATCGCACCTGTAACACAGGGAAACAAGGATGCATCTCACCTACTGCACACGGGAGGTGCGATGCATCCAGATTGCCAAGAGGAGAAGGTGCGATGGTCCAGGGACGAGACTTCAACTTGGTTCTTTGTCACAGTTTGCAGTTTAGTTAAGGGATTTAGGCCGAGCTAATGATAGTCAATAAATGCAAATCATAGGGGCTGATCTAATGAGATTACTTGAGCCATCATCAGGGCAATTAGGATGTTTGCAAATCAATTGTTCAGTTTATAACAAAACCCGGAGATGGACTGAAGCATCATTGATCTACTTTTCACTTGCGTAGCAAATGCAGTTCGAAGGCTAGCTGGCTTAACTTCAGGCTCCATCTGTAGTTTATAAAGCAAACAAATATAGACAAGCAAACAAGCTATTCACTACCCAGTATGGTCGCCATTTTTTTATCGGGAAATCTAGTGTCCATTCAGAGCTGCTAGTCCCACTAAGATGGGTAACTATCTTAGAAACAAACAAACTAAAGCTACTTTCGTTTTCTTTTATGAGAAGTAGATGGGAGAGAAGCAGAGAGTACCAACCTCAGTCTTTTTCTTGGCTCCTTGCTTGTTTTCTCTCCCCTCTGACAGATCTTTGTTGCTCCTTCCTCGCTTACCCCGCTTCAAAGAGCACCTATAAAGTCAAAGCAGCATGATACCATCAAAGCACAGAGATCTATGATCATAAACAATATAGGACTAGATATATATCGACCGCACAAATGCATATATCAACTCAAACATACAAGAATGTGGAGGAAAACTCGAATAGCTTTATTAATAGAAAGAGTAGAAGAGATTATTACAACCCATTGATCTGACACAACATCATCCTCCCAGCATGAAATCCCTTCTTCACCTCATGAAAAGCTTAGATCACCCAACACTATGATGTCCCACTAAGAAACCAACAACACTTGCTTACAATATACAAGATTCAGTCTCCCACCTCTGGATCTCTGGGATGAGGGATGCATATATAGATATTTGCAGAGGTGTGAGTCAGCTCATAGTTTTTGATTAGTGTCATTCCGCTGATAGTTCCTGGCTCCACTTGGAGATTTCATTGATCTCTTACTCATCCCTGGGCGAATTTTGAGAGGTAAGTGTCATATGAGAAGTTTCTAGAAGATTCCTTGATCATCCACTTAGCAAACTATCTCTGCCATTTGTCTATTCTCGCTTATCGCACCCTACGGAAGGAATTTTTAGTATGCATAGCACCTCCCGTGTGTAGTAGGTGAGATGCATCGCACCTTGACCATGGAGCAAGTGAGATGATCCAGTTTTGACCAGTTCTGAGTAGTTTTTCATGGAGAACTTCTGAGAGATGATGTAATCAACTGACCTTGTCCGTTTAGGGTATGAAACAACACTTTTATGGACTTAGAAGCCCTTGGTTTATGGACATGTGATTGGGGTTGCAGTGCCCAAATATGCCTATAACAACGAGATAAAGAATTTCAAAGAAATAAAGTGTCACGGTTTTCACTTAGTCCTAATCCTAAGGATTATGAGAGTAAAAGTGATGAAGAGCATGATGAAGAATTTCAAAAGAATGGAATGTCACGATGTCCAGTTAGTCCTAATCCTATGGACTATGAGAGCAACAATGATGAAGAGCATGATGAAAAATTTCAAAAGAATGGAGTGTCACGGTGTCCACTTAGTCCTAATCCTATGGACTATGACAGTAGCAGTGATGAAGAACATGATGACGAATTTAAAAAAAATGGAGTGTCACAGTGTCCACTTAGTCCTAATACTATGGACTATGAGAGAAACAATGATGAAGAGCATCATGATGAATTTCAAAAGAATGGAGTGTCACAATGTCCACTTAACCCTAATCCTATGGAATATAAGAGCAGTAGTGATGATGAACATGATGAAAAATTTCAAAAGAATGGAGTGTCACGGTGTCCACTTAGTCCTAATCCTATAGACTATGAGAGCAACAATGATGAATAATTTCAACTAAATAGAGTGTCACAGTCTCCACTTAGTCCTAATCCTATGGGCTATGAAAGCAGCGGTGAAGAAGAACATGATGAAGAATGTCAAAAGAATGAAGTGTCACGGTGTCCACTGAGTCCTAATCCTATGGACTATGAGAGCAGCAGCGATGAAGAGCATGATGAAGAATTTCAAATGAATAGAGTGTCACAATGTTCACTTAGTCCTAATCCCATGGATTATGAAAGCAATAGCAATGAAGAACATGATGAAGAATTTCAAATGAATAGAGTGTCACAATGTCCACTTAGTCCCAATCCTATGGACTATGAAAATAACAATGACGAATAACATCATGAAGAATTTCAAATAAATAAAGAGTCATAGTTTCCACTTAGTCTTAATCCTAAGGACTATGAGAGCAACAATGATGAAGGACATGTAGAAATTTTGAATAATTTAACACATATTCAATGGAGATTATCCTGATCATGTACTATTGCGGAAAACATACACAATACATAAGCTCCTCTACGTTGATCATCAATATAGCAGCATCAATAACAATAAAACATCAAGAGCATTCACACATTAACACAGTATGTATCCCGGGGAAAGCATCTCGCTAAAAACCCCAACTACCTGTATATTAATGATTGAGTCATGTAACATTACATAGCATAATACTTCTCACAAGTATCTCCACCTCTGTTACACACAATACAGCTCAGATCTGATCTCCAAATCTCTTCCGCTGCTTGCCTGCCTCCACTGCTCAATACCTGCATGAGAATTGATGAGAATGGCTTGCCAAACTCGTATTTGACCTGCAAATAATCACTCACACTGTGTTGGACGTGAGAAAAAGCTACAATGTGGGCAAATACATGAGCAAACTCATTGGCATACTCAATCCCTTTATTGTGCAAGATCTGGTGCACAACTATAGTCACAACTGATAGCAATCTGATTCTCTAACACCTGTCCCTGCTGAACTGAACATGCACTGACATGCAACTGAGTTAACTGATGTATTCATTAGTTGTATTATGAGTTAATAACTTGTGAATTAATTAATAACTAATTCACCCAACTCATCTCTAGTCTATTTGCCAGTTAGATTAAATACAACCAGTTTAACAAAGCTAAACTGAACACAACTCCATCAACTGCACCTCCAGTCCACTAAACTCAACTCACTTGAGTTCTAACTGAAGTCCTGCATGCAAATATTAGTCATCCCATAGGTAACCACGTATTTCCTTCTGGGATCTGCATGTACCACATCCGTAGTTCATCCTGAAGTGCTCCAAGAGAATAAGACAAAGTTTATAGTCTAAATATTATTATGAGCTAATAATATTTGACTGTTCTATATTTAGACTGAGCAGTCACTCCGCTGTGGTGTCACTCCGCTGTGGTCTAAAAATAGAAGTCCATCTATTTTTTTCCCAACTTGATCAATCATCCATAAACAGCAACCTGCAATCCATAGACATGATCCATATGTCTAAAAATAGACATAGTCTAAAAATAGACTTGCGCCAAAAATAGCCTGCAGGCCCACTTAGTGAAGGCGACTCTTTTCACTGAGCTCCATCATCTTGTTGCAATCTCAACAAGCATTTCTTGTTGCACACTTTTCAACATAAGATTGAAATATTGCATCTGAAGGGAAACAACATTCCAAGAGTTCTTATACCTTTGGAAGAGTTGTTTGATCATGAAAATGTTGCCAAAAAACCCACCATGGTGCCCATAGAGAAAGGTGTTGAAGATGTAAACATTGGTGCAACTGAAAAGCCTAAGATGGTCAAACTGTCAAAGTCATTATCTCTTGAAATGAAAAGCAAGTACATAGATTTAATGACAGAATTTTCTGATGTATTTTCTTGGGACTATTCAAATCTAAAGGTTTATGACAAGAATATCATTCAGCACACCATTCCGATCAAGCTTGATCAAAATCCATTTTTCCAGAAACTAAGAAGGATTAATCCTAAGCTGCTACCATCAATTGAAAAATAGGTAAATAGGCTTTATAAGTCTGGTATCATAGTTCCTATTCGATTTTCTGAATGGATGTCTAATCTAGTCCCAGTAAGAAAGAAGACTGGGAAGATTCGTCTTTGCATTGATTTCAGAAATTTAAACAAAGTGTCCCTGAAAGATAATTATTCCCCACCAAAGATGGATCATATACTTTAGAGGGTAGTTGGGTCCTCCAGTATGTCACTTCTAGATGGATATTCCAGGTACAATCAGATTTTTGTGCATAAAGATGATCAACTCACAACACCATGGGGTACATTCATATACGCCAACATGCCATTTGGATTAAAGAATGTAGGAGCAAATTTTCAATGGGCTATGGGCATATATTTCGCTAATGAAAAGGATCTATTTCTGGTTATATATTTAGATGATCTCACAATTTTTTCTAAGTCTGATGAAGATCATTTACATCATTTGAGAATTGTTTTTCAGAAATGCAGAAAAAATGGTATTTCACTCAATCCAAAGAAGATCTTATTCGCCATGGAAGAAGGTAAGATGCTAGGACACATTATCTCCAAGGATGGAATTCACATTGATCTTGCAAGAGTTCAAGCCATTCAACAATTATATTTCCCAAGGAATAAGAAAGAAATTTAGTCTTATAATGGGAAAATCAATTTTTGAGAAGATTCATCCCCAACCTCGTTGAACATTTAAAAGAGTTGACATACATGCTGAAGAAGGGCAATGAGGTAAAATGGTCTTTATATGCTAATAAATCTTTCCATGCAGTCAAATTTTCATTATCTACTGCTCCTATTCTTATTAGTCTATATTATACTTCATATTTTATTATTTTATCATTTTCCTCTGAGCATACATTAGCAATCCTATTGCAAAAGAAAGATAAGAAAAATGAGTAGCCTATAGCATTCCTGAGTCGCACAATAAGAGATGCGGCACTAATATAAAACATAATTGAAAAGTAGGCTTTGTCATTGGTGAAATCTCTCATTGATTTTTGAGTTTATATTCTGCATTCTCACACCATTGCTTATGTTCTAATAGCAACGGTAAAAGAAATACTTGTACAAAAAGATCCTGAAGGCAGAAGGGAGAAATGGATTGCAGCCATGTTGGAGTATGATTTGGAGATAAAGCCCACGAAGCTCATCAAGTGACAAGGTTTGGCTAATCTTATGGATAAATCTAATTTTCATGCACTATATATCACACCCAAATTGAAATTGTCTTCCTTTGTCTTGCAATCATAGATCATTTTGGTTCTTTCCTGAAGTTTAGAGGTTTTTTGAAAAATATCCTCTATAGTTTGCTATAGATGGATCATTTTGTTTATCCTTCGTTGCATATCATTGGTTTTGTTGTCCAATTCCTGCATAATTTTCATGACCGAGACAACAAGAGATGAAGGAAAAATTGTGTCAATCCTATACACCAACTGAAAAGGAGACATACCTATTGATTTCTTAGTACTGACTCTATCCACCCATAAAGCATTAATGAGCTTTTTGTGCCAGTTCTTCTTGTTCACTTCTAAAACTTTTTTGATGATGTTGATTAAGGATTTGTTGGAAGATTCGGCCAGACCATTCCCTTGTGGATGATAAGAAGTGTAATGTCCCAATACAATATGGTACTGTTAAGTTTAGGTATGTTCTATGCTAGAGCAATTTATTTAAATTTTCACAATTAGCAATCACATCAGCATTAAGATAAACTACAGATAGAACATAAATATAAAATGCAAAAGACAAGCCAAGACAAGAGGACACATGATATGGCGCGAGCTAGGGACAAACCCCAAAATGTGTGGGGAAACCCTTTGATCAAATCTTCTTTTATCTTCAAGGTTCAACAAAGAAAGAGAGAGAGAGAGTACATTTACAACAGAAGTCAACACTTTGGCTTATCTAGATCTAGCATAGATCATTTCGTATAATGATGAGATCAGTTGAAGACATTCTACTTCAACTGATTCTCAAGATGACTCCTTCACTTATCATCGTGCTGCATCTTGTCCATTTGCCGCACCTTACTGTGTAGCACCATCATGCTACTCATGATCATGATCTTATCCATCCTCATGCTTCATGCTACCCATGTTGTTCATGATCTCATCATGCTTCATGCTGCCCATGCTATTCATGATCTCATCGTGCTACAACATAATGATACAACCAAATGTATATCTGCCTTAGCTACTTGCTATGGCTTGCAGTCTAGCAAAGCAGCTAGGCTATAGTTCCACGCAGTCTCATCTTAAACAATCCTTTCTATTTTCATGCTGTCCCTTACAACAATACATGAGACCTTGTTAGTAGTGATTGGAGCCTTCATCAAATAGTGTATAGATGAGATTATATTTTTTTCTTGATAGCAGTTAGAGCTCTTATTTATGACTTCATTACATAGCGTATAGTGGCAGCGTATGTCTTATTTAAGGACTGCGTATGAACAATAGCTCCACTCCATTGCTACGTATGTTAAAAGAATTATGGACCAGCGTATCTTCATACACACCGTATTACATTGCTGCGTATATTCTGGATAGCATATATACATAGCGTATTACATTGTTGCGTATATTCTGGATCAGCATATCTTCATACACAGTGTATTACATTGTTGCGTACATTCTGGATCAGCATATATACATAACGTATTACATTGTTGCATATATTCTATGCCAAGTCTTTGACTGCGTATACAATGAATAAAGGTATTACATGGACAACGTATTAACTATCACCATGACTACGTATGAAATCAACTAATGTGGCTATGTCTTCTTCACTGCGGCTACTGCGGCTATCTTCCTTACTGCGACCACTGCAGCTAGGGCATCACTATATGTTTTCATAAACAACATGAGAGGTGTTTTCATGACAGCGTATATATATTGATGTGTATATGATTGCGTGGTGTTGTGCATGACACCGTATATATATATAGTTGCATACATGACTCCGTTGATGTTAGTATAAGCCTCCACGAGCAGCGTATCATGACTGTGTTCACTTCATCGATTCGGCTCATTACCAGCGTATATATATATATATATATATAGATATATGT
>APFE030165869.1:0-20714 GCA_000404065.3 Pinus taeda
TTTTTTAATTAATTAATTTAATTAAAAAACAATAAAAACATAATTAATTTGGAAAACAATCCTTATACACTATTATAAATATTCAAAAGCAGGGGATTGTTAGCTTTGGTCATTTTCTGGGAAATCTGGAAAGCTGGGAATCATCTGATTTTTGGTCATAGCACAAGGGGAAAACTTAATCTATGAATCCATAGAACAGTGAATGATATTAGATCAAAATGAGGACACCAAGAAAAATAAAAAAAAAAAAGACAGAGAAGAGGAGAGTTTAGTTCTCCAACTATCCAGTGGGGTTTTTTGATGGAACAACTCAAGGAGGAAGATGTGGGAGTGGCTTTTGCTTAAAATTGATAGAAGAGCAGGGATTCTCAATTCATTGGTATGTGGGAGAAGGAACAAGTATGAAAAGTTCTGGATTCACTGGTATGTGGGAGAAGGAACAAGTATGAATGAAAGTAGAAGCTGTTGCTTTATGGGGCCTATTATGGTTTATCAAGTTCTTGGATATCCCTCAAGTACAAATTTTTGGGGATTTCAAATGTACAATAGACCATGTTAAAGGGAAGAACAACATTCAACAAACTTCCCTACAAGGTTAGCTAAGACTTATAAAAAGTATGTGGAGTTCTTTCCAGAATTCATCCATTGAGCACATCCACACGGCACATAACAAATCTGCCCATGAATTATCGAAAAAGAGACTACAGGACACAGAAGAAGGCATGCACATCATGATGAAAAAGGGAGGTGTCACGTACCCATAAGTAAACTACAGTAAATAAATTTTTTTTATATTGACTACTTTCACATATAATATAACCTTTACTTATCATGTTAAATATATTTACTTGACCTGCATACGAATTCACAACTTAAACTATATAAGAAGCATGATGTTTATATTACATGTCAATGCGCATGCGTTAACACAATCTATATATATATATATTTTCGTCAAGTGTTGATTGCCCGCTCATAATGTTTCACGACGTAAATGATATGGTCTTCAATATGCAATTACATGATGTGATAACCCGGAATCACAGATGGCAAGTATTCAATACTTTATTTATGGCAACTGCACTTTCCACATTCCGAGAAATCTAACGGATGTGATGGCAAGTCCGGCTCTGACCTTAATCCGCATGGTGGCGTTGATGAAGTCCATCTGGCTAGATCAACGGTCGGTTGACATGCGGCCATGTGCTTGTACTGTGGCCTTGGACTTGTTACCTCCGCGCCAAAACCCATCCCGAGGTCACCGGCTAACGGACGATGCGGATGTGCTCACCGCAGATCCACGGCTCCAACTGAGCCACGAGTTGGTGATTGAGCTGGCTTATTTGTATGTTGTCTTTTGTATCGCGACTTTAGTCTTCCATTCCATTATGCAGCGTTGTAGCTGCAGCTCCGCAACCTTCCAATGCTGTTTCACATTCTCTGTCATCCGAGGTTCACTGGCATGCAGCCATGGCTTCCAGGTTCTGCATACTTCATCGTTAATGGCGTTGGTTCATCCAGGTCTTGATTTCACAGGTAATGAACCATACCTTCCAAAGCTTGTTTTTACAGTTTGCATTACGGTTCTGCCAGGGTTTGTGCTAACGTGTATTCATGGTGGTATGCAGATGGTCACCGCCCTCGCATCTGGAGCAAGGGGTTTCCTCCGTTCGTCGGCTACCCAGCACCGGTAAGGGTTGGAACACTGGCTTTATTCACATGTGGGTTTTTAAGATTAGCTAAAACATTATTCCCTTGGCAGGGATTACGGGAATGACTCAATTTCCTCTCTGTTCAAGCTCGGAATCTCTTTTGCTAATGAGGCCGAGAAGTATCAGTTCATATATGTACATTCTTGGGTGTCATTCTTGTTCTATTTCGCAATATTAGACTGGTTCTTCTGAACCCAGCTGTAATCCTAATTGTTAACTCTGTTTTTCGAACCTCAAGGCATTCCTGCCTAGTTTGACTGTGAAACATGTGTGTGTTCAAGCGCACAGTGATATATATTTACTCAGTCTCTTATGTATGGATATATACTTGGTCTTTACCGTTTCAATATCATGAATAGCTTTGTGCCTGGTTAAAATAGCTGTATGTATTTCCGTCGAGGCACTGTGTATTTCTTTCCTTAATGTTTATGAATGTATCTTTAGTTTATGGACGCCGGCTTGGTGCCTCGACCAGCCTAGCGTAAGCTACGGCTCGGCCCGAGGGGTTTCACCAAGCGACATTTCGATGTGAAGAACCGCCGGGGTTATGGACTTACAGTCACAGTTTCCACTCGCCTCGGCGTTCCAGTTTATACTCACATTTTGTTTTCGTTAAATGAAATAAGGTGCTTTACATAACATGCAGTACAGTTATTCTTTGAATGCGTATTCATATGTATCAGATATCGTCGGAATGTATTTCCTCTGCAATCTTTGTAGTGTTTATGGCCCGGTTGTTCATAAGTAAGGTTCTGTGATAATAGTTCTTGGCTTACTGTAACATATACAACGAAGATTTAATTGCTTTGTTCTCTCGCTTGAACGCGAGCCTTTAGATTTAGTTTCTGTGTATACAATATATTACCAGGGTTTTACCCCATTCAAAGTTACAGAGAACAGCTGTATGTTTCGTTGCTTTTGCTAAATAGTTGTATATATACATGTATCTTTATGCCGGCTTCTCTATCATACTTGTTCGCGTTTTTCCTTGTTCCTGTTTTATAAACACAGGGTTTTGTTCCGAGTAAGTTATCTACACTGTAAATGCAACCCTTCAGAGTATATACTAGGGTTTTTGTGGAGTACTGTAACCGCAGTCTCTGTTAATACTTCTCATGTAGATTCTTAGGTTCTTTCTTCAGATTCTTATTCTAGTCCGTAATGCACTTGACTCTGTGGTTTTTTTTATAATTTACACAGTAGCCTATACATGTTTCCTAAGGCTGGATTTGTTGTCTATAATGCACATAGAGTATCATTTCTATTTTCTCGATACTGTCTCATAATAAAAGCAGTTAATACTTAACTTATTTCACTTTTCTCTTTACAGAACAAAAGTAAACATTTAATCTTTTAACAGTTGCATAAGCAAGAAGCCATACCTGCTTCTGTGCCAAACCTCTTTATGATGCTTGTCAATCCACCCGTCCGTAGGAAGTCTTCGCTGAGCTTCCACCCCCAAGCACTTGTAGGTCCTACTCGACCACAATAACACTGGTCTTCGCTAGTCAACGCTATCTGATCCTAACCAGACGTAGCGTGCACAGGAAAATTTCCTTTTTCCCTTATACTATCTAATCCTAACCAGCATAGCATTCCTTTTCATTTTTTTGTTTTCTATGCCCTCTGATCCTAACCAGACTTGGCATTTTTCCCCTTTTCCTCTGGGGTCTCAACTACCTCCAGGTAGTTAGGGTAACTGATTCCTCAGTTACTAACCATGATTAATCATAACTCAATTCAAAATGGTACCAACACAACTGTCTTTTTATTAACATAACATTAACAACAGGATTACACATATTTTAAATAAAGTCTTTGTTCCATATTTACTTCACTAGTTACTAGCATTTACTTTTCACAAGGGGTGTTACAGCTCCCCCTCCTGAAAGTCTACATCGTCCCGATGTTGTTGCTTATCCAAAAACAGTCTGGGATAAGTATCCCTTATCATTTGTTCATCTTCCCAGGTGGCCTCTTCAAGCCCAAAGTGCTGCCACTGCAGTTTAACCTGGCTGATGACCTTTCTCCGCAGCTCGACTCTTCTCTGATCTAATATGTTCACTGGTTCGACTAGGAACTCTCCTTCCGGTTCCACCTGAAACACATAACAATTAAATCAGTTGTTTTACTAGTATTTCATTTCAGTTTACATTTGATGACAGTCTTTCCTCACCTGAATGTCCTGCCAACTTATTATATGTCTAGGGTCATACACATATCTCTTTAAAACTGATACATGGAAGACATTATGAGCCCGGATATGGCTGGGTAGGGCGAGCTGATAAGCTACCGGCCCTACTCGTGCCAGAATTTGGAATGGTCCACAAAAGCGTGGTGCCAGTTTGGTACAGGCATTCCATTGAAGGGTACTCTTCCTAGCTCGAATTCTGATGTATATATGTTCACCCACTTAATATTCTTTAAATGTTCTCTTCCGGTTTGCAAAATTCTTCTGCCTATCTTGTGCCATCTTTAAATTAGCTCGAACCCTTTTTACCATGACCTCCATCTCTTCCAACATTTTAGGTCCTAACAAGAATTTGTCCTCCGGTCCACCCCAACTGGAGGGTGTGCGGCACTTCCGGCCATAAAGTACTTCAAAGGGGCTCATCTTCAAGGATGAGTGGTAGCCATTATTATAGGCAAATTCCACTAGATGTAGATACTCCTCCCATCGCGTAGGTTGCTGCATCACATAAGACCTCAACATGTCCTCTAACACTTGATTCACTCTCTCAGTCTGTCCGTCAGTTTGCGGATGGTATGCGGTGCTGAAACTCAACTGAGTTCCTAGACCTTCAAATAAGGTCCTCCAAAAAGCTGAGGTAAACTTAACATCACGATCAGATATTATTACTTTCGGCAGCCCATGAAGTTTAAATATATTTTGCATAAAAATGTTTGCGATTTGAGCTGCACAATAAGTGGATTGAACCAGTATGAAGTGAGCTGACTTGCTGAGTTTATCCACCACTACCATTATTGAATCATTACTCCTTTTGGACTTCGGCAAACCGGTGATAAAGTCCATGGTTATGGTCTCCCATTTCCATTCTGGTATGGGTATCGGCTGTAGCAGTCCTGTAGGATGCTGATGTTTAGCTTTCACTTGCTGACATTCCAAACAGCGCGCCAGGTATTCTACAACATCTTTCTTCATGCCTGGCCAGTAATACTCCTTCCTTAGTGAGGTGATTAATTTCTGGTAACCAGGATGCCCTGCATAGGGACTTCTATGATTTTCATCCATAATATTTTCTTTAATACTGCTCTGATTGGGTATGTAAATCCTCTTCTGAAAACACAACATGCCGGCCGCATTCAAGGTGTAACCTTGTTGTATGGAACGGGCATCTGAATTTTGCACCAAATGCCTCTTTTGCAAATAAATCTGATCTTGCGTCGCAGCCTCCTCAATCTCTTGGTTAAGGGTGGACCATCCTTGACTGATACCAATCTCATAAATGCAATGCACTTTTCGACTTAGTGCATCAGCAACTCTGTTCTCCTTTCCCTTTAGGTGCTTAATTTCGAAATCGAAATTTCCCAAAAAGTCCACCCATCTTGCCTGTCTTGCGTTTAAAGTAGGTTGACTAAAGTAACTAGTCAAACTGTGGTGATCCGTCATCAACAAAAATTTCCTCCCTACTAAATAATGACGCCACATCTTCAAAGCATGGATCATAGCGGTTAATTCCAGATCATAGGCGGAATATTTCTGCTCATGTTCCTTTAACTTTATGGATTCATAAGCAATCACCTTGCCCTCCTGCATTAGTACTCCACCCACGCCCTCCTTGCTGGCATCTGTACAAACTACATATTCCTTTTCGGGGTCTGCCACACACAGCACAGGTGCTGTGGTAAGTAAATGTTTGAGCTGTTCAAAACTCCATTGGCAGTCTGTTGTCCATTTAAATGCTTTTCCCTTCTTTTGCAAGGAGGTAATAGGGTAGGCAACTCTAGAAAAACCCTCTACAAACCGCCGGTAGTATCCAGCCAGTCCCATGAAATATCGAATGTCTGCTACATCCTTGGGTGTAGGCCAATCCATTATAGTTTTAATCTTTTCGGGGTCTACAGCTATACCTTCCTTTGTAATAATATGACCCAAATACTGGATCTGCTCTTTATAGAAATCACATTTGCTGAATTTTCCATATAACTGATGCTCTCGTAAAGTCTGTAACACTATTCTTAGATGTTCCTCATGCTCTTTCCTATTCCGGGAGTAGATAAGTATATCATCAATAAAGATCAATACAAATTTGTCTAAGTATTGATGAAATACACTATTCATTAAACACATGAATGTTGCAGGCCCATTAGTTAGCCCAAAAGGCAGTACCACAAACTCGTAATGTCCATAACGAGTACGAAAAGCGGTCTTGGCTATGTCTTCATCTTTTATTCTAATTTGGTGGTACCCTGATCTCAAATCGATTTTTGAGAAGATGGTCGCCCCCTTCACTTGATCAAACAGCTCATCAATGTGGGGTAGTGGATATTTGTTTTTGATTGTTAGTTCATTCAGCTGTTTATAGTCTATGCACATTCGCAGAGTCCCATCTTTCTTCCTCACAAACAGCACAGGTGCTCCCCAAGGAGAGACACTGGGAAGGATGTACTTCTTTTCTAGCAGCTCTTGCAGCTGCATTTTTAACTCAGTTAACTCTGGCACACTCATCCGATAGGGTGCTCGGGATACTGGGGCTGCTCCGGGTATCAGCTCAATGGTGAAATCCAAATCCCTTCTGGGTGGCAGCCCTTGAATCTCTTCAGGGAATACATCTGCAAATTCTTGCACTACAAGTATATCTTTAACAGTTGCAACCTTATCCACTGAATCTGCAAACCCCACTTGCACTGCATAAATCTGACACTTATTCCGGATACATTTAACCAGCTGGGAGGCTGTGATCGGTCGAATCTGCACTGGTTTCTGGATGCCTTGGATTTCCTTTCCCATACCCAGCTCATCTCTATAAGAAACTGTTTTTGTTTTACAATTAATTATAGACCACCGTCGTTCCAACCAGTCCATTCCTATCAGCACGTCATAGGAACCAAGAGGGAGTACATTTAAGTCAGTTGTTATGATTTGGCCAGCTAACTTTAATGGACAATTACTGACTTTGGTTAGTACTCTTCTTTTGGTCCCGGTGACCAGCTGTACTAACCACGGGCTTTTAAATTTAGTGGTTTGCAAACCACAGCTTTCTACCACTTTAGGACTTATATAGCTTAGAGTAGCTCCTGGGTCTACTAAAACAGAAACAGCTCGGTCAAAGATCTTACCATCGAACTCTATCATAGTTGGCTGGTAATCAGCTTGCCGATCTTCTAGTGCTGCATTTATTCTGGGCATGGATCGGGCCACATCTCCTACTGTTGAAGCTTCATAGATTTGGGACAACTGATCGTTGTCCTTTCGATGAGGGTAGTTTCTGATATAATGGGGTCCGCCACAGCCCCAACACTGAACAGGTGGTCGAGCAACGCCTTCAGTGTCCAATCTAACTTGCTGTTCACTGTATTTGGAATCTGCAGGAGGTTTGAATCTGCTCTGAGTTTTGGTTGGATTTTTAGTACTGGTTCCTTTCGAAAATCCTTTCTGAAAACTGCTGCGTGCTCCTTTACTACCCATAGGTATTTTACTGCCTCGTTTATCTGTCCAACGCTTTCCAGGATTTTCTCCTTTTGATTTATTCTGCTGATAACACAGTCTTGCTTTTCGGATTGCTTCGTCCATGGTTTTCGGATTATCGAACTCTATTCTCTCTCGCATTGTCAAAGGTAGGCTACTAACAAATCTTTGTACTTTAGCCTTCTCTTCACGAATATAGGGCACATAGCGAAGCAGGGATGTGAACTTGGTTACAAACTCATCAATGGTTTGCTGTCCCAGCCGCAGATCGTGAAATTTGCGTGCCTTTTCATCATAAAACCGCTCTGTCAGGTACTTTTCTTTAAAATATCCTTGAAACTTTTCCCATGTCACATCCTGTTCACTTATTCCTTGCACCATCTTGACCTCTTCCCACCATAGCGTGGCTTTGGCTTGCAACTGGAATATAGCCAGCCTTGCCTTAAGATGATGATCGTATTCATACACCTGAAAATACTTATTCATATTAATCAGCCATGCTTCTGCAGCTTCTTCAGACTCTCCGTCAAAATGAGGCAGTTTAATCTTCCTGAATTCCCCGTGTAATTCCATCCGGGGTCTTTTTGGAGTCTGATATTCAGAGGCGTTAACATACTTCTCTCCTCGCGTCTCTCCTATGTCTTCTGCTTCCTCCTGTTCAGTATGATAGCTTTGTTCATCTGTTATTGGTGCTTGTTCCGGCCTCGGATGTGACTGTTGCTGATGTTGTTTATCAGATAAGCTTTTTAGGATCCTCTCCTGTTCCACATTCAATCTTGCGTTATCCGCACGCAGCTGAGCCATTTCATCTTTTAGTTCCTGCAATGTCCTCAATAACGTTGAGTCAGTGGTGCGACCTGCTGCTCCCAGTTGTACCCAAAACTCAGAATTCCCTTGAGGTTGTTCCACGTTATCCGGAGGTTCCGGATTCCCATAAGGAGCACTGTTTGCTCTTCTCATTTTGCTACTACCTGCTTCAGAACAACTCATTAAACAGATTTAATTTATCTTGGTGTATCGCTGAACTGTTACCATAAAACTGTTTATATTCTTGTTGTTGTAATCTTAAAAATTTTCCCAAAGGTCACAGAGTTGTAAACCTTGGGCTCTGATACCAATTTGTCACGTACCCATAAGTAAAACTACAGTAAATAAATTTTTTTTTATATTGACTACTTTCACATATAATATAACCTTTACTTATCATGTTAAATATATTTACTTGACCTGCATACGAATTCACAACTTAAACTATATAAGAAGCATGATGTTTATATTACATGTCAATGCGCATGCGTTAACACAATCTATATATATATTTTCGTCAACTGTTGATTGCCCGCTCATAATGTTTCACGGTGTAAATGATATGGTCTTCAATATGCAATTACATGATGTGATAACCCGGAATCACAGATGGCAAGTATTCAATACTTTATTTATGGCAACTGCACTTTCCACATTCCGAGAAATCTAACGGATGTGTTGGCAAGTCCGGCTCTAACCTTAATCCGCATGGTGGCGCTGATGAAGTCCATCTCGCTAGATCAACGGTCGGTTGACATGCAGCCATGTGCTTGTACTGTGGCCTTGGACTTGTTACCTCCGCGCCAAAACCCATCCCGAGGTCACCGGCTAACGGACGACGCGTATGTGCTCACCGCAGATCCACGGCTCCTACTGAGCCACGAGTCGGTAATTGAGCTGGCTTATTTGTATGTTGGCTTTTGTATCGCGGCTTCTGTCTTCCATTCCATTATGCAGCGTTGTAGTTGCAGCTCCGCAACCTTCCAACGCTGTTTCACATTATCTGTCATCCGAGGTTCACTGGCATGCAGCCATGGCTTCCAGGTTCTGCATACTTCATCGTTAATGGCGTTGGTTCATCCAGGTCTTGATTTCACAGGTAATGAACCATACCTTCCAAAGCTTGTTTTTACAGTTTGCATTACGGTTCTGCCAGGGTTTGTGCTAACGTGTATTCATGGTGGTATGCAGATGGTCACCGCCCTCGCATCTGGAGCAAAGGGTTTCCTCCGTTCATCGGCTACCCAGCGTCGGTAACGGTTTGAACACTGGCTTTATTCGCATGTGAGTTTTTAAGATTAGCTAAAACATTATTCCCTTGGCGGGGATTACGGGAATGACTCAATTTCCTCTCTGTTCAAGCTCGGAATCTCTTTTGCTAATGAGGCCGAGAAGTATCAATTCATATATGTACATTGTTGGGTGTCATTGTTGTTCTATTTCGTAATTTTAGACTGGTTCTTCTGAACCCAGCTGTAATCCTAATTTTTAACTCTGTTATTCGAACCTCAAGGCATTCCTGCCTAGTTTGACTATGAAACATGTGTGTGTTCAAGCGCACAGTGATATATATTTACTCAGTCCCTTATGTATGGATATATACTTGGTCTTTACCATTTCAATATCATGAATAGCTTTGTGCCTGGTTAAAATAGTTGTATGTATTTCCGTCGAGGCACTGTGTATTTCTTTCCTTAATGTTTATGAATGTATCTTTTGTTTATGGACGCCGGCTTGGTGCCTCAACCAGCCTAGCGTAAGCTACGGCTCGGCCCGAGGGGTTTCACCAAGCGGCATTTCGATGTGAAGAACCGCCGGGGTTATGGACTTACAGTCACAGTTTCCCCTCGCCTCGGTGTTCCAGTTTATACTCACATTTTGTTTTCGTTAAATGAAATAAGGTGCTTTACATAACATGCAGTACAGTTATTCTTTGAATGCGTATTCATATGTATAAGATATTGCCGGAATGTATTTCCTCTGCAATCTTTGTAGTTTTTATGGCCCGGTTGTTCATAAGTAAGGTTCTGTGATAATAGTTCTTGGCTTACTGTAACATATACAACGAAGATTTCATTGCTCTGTTCTCTCGCTTGAACGCGAGCCTTTAGATTTAGTTTCTGTGTATACAATATATTACCAGGGTTTTACCCCATTCAAAGTTACAGAGAACGACTGTATGTTTCGTTGCTTTTGCTAAATAGTTGTATATATACATGTATCTTTATGCCGGCTTCTCTATCATACTTGTTCGCGTTTTTCCTCATTCCTGTTTTATAAACACAGGGTTCTGTTCCGAGTAAGTTATCTACACTGTAAATACAACCCTTCAGAGTATATACTAGGGTTTTTGTGGAGTACTGTAACCGCAGTCTCTGTTAATATTTCTCATGTAGATTCTTAGGTTCTTTCTTCAGATTCTTATTCTAGTCCGTAATGCACTTGACTCTGTGGTTTTTTTTATAATTTACACAGTAGCCCATACATGTTTCCTAAGGCTGGATTTGTTGTCTATAATGCACACAGAGTATCATTTCTATTTTCTCGATACTGTCTCATAATAAAAGCAGTTAATACTTAACTTATTTCACTTTTCTCTTTACAGAACAAAAGTAAACATTTAATCTTTTAACAGTTGCATAAGCAAGAAGCCATACCTGCTTCTGTGCCAAACCTCTTTATGATGCTTGTCAATCCACCCGTCCGTAGGAAATCTTCGCTGAGCTTCCACCCCCAAGCACTTGCAGGTCCTACTTGACCGCAATAACACTGGTCTTCGCCAGTCAACGCTATCTGATCCTAACCAGACATAGCGTGCACAGGAAAATTTCCTTTTTCCCTTATACTATCTGATCCTAACCAGCATAGCATTCATTTTCATTTTTTTGTTTTTCTCTGCCATCTGATCCTAACCAGACTTGGCATTTTTCCCCTTTTCCTCTGGGGTCTCAACTACCTCCAGGTAGTTAGGGTAACTGATTCCTCACTTACTAACCATGATTAATCATAACTCAATTCAAAATGGTACCAACACAACCGTCTTTTTATTAACATAACATTAACAACAGGATTACACATATTTTAAATAAAGTCTTTGTTCCATATTTACTTCACTAGTTACTAGCATTTACTTTTCACAAGGGGTGTTACAGCTCCCCCTCCTGAAAGTCTACATCGTCCCGATGTTGCTGCTTATCCAAAAACAGTCTAGGATAAGTATCCCTCATCATTTGTTCATCTTCCCAAATGGCCTCTTCAAGCCCAAAGTGCTGCCACTGCACTTTAACCTGGCTGATGACCTTTCTCCGCAGCTCGACTCTTCTCTGATCTAATATGTTCACTGGTTCGACCAGGAACTCTCCTTCCGGTTCCACCTGAAACACATAACAATTAAATCAGTTGTTTTACTAGTATTTCATTTCAGTTTACATTTGATGACAGTCTTTCCTCACCTGAATGTCCTGCCAACTTATTATATGTCTAGGGTCATACACATATCTCTTTAAAACTGATACATGGAAGACATTATGAGCCCGGATATGGCTGGGTAGGGCGAGCTGATAAGCTACCGGCCCTACTCGTGCCAGAATTTGGAATGGTCCACAAAAGCGTGGTGCCAGTTTGGTACAGGCATTCCATTGAAGGGTACTCTTCCTAGCTCGAATTCTGATGTATATATGTTCACCCACTTAATATTCTTTAAATGTTCTCTTCCGGTTTGCAAAATTCTTCTGCCTATCTTGTGCCATCTTTAAATTAGCTCGAACCCTTTTTACCATGACCTCCATCTCTTCCAACATTTTAGGTCCTAACAAGAATTTGTCCTCCGGTCCACCCCAACTGGAGGGTGTGCGGCACTTCCGGCCATAAAGTACTTCAAAGGGGCTCATCTTCAAGGATGAGTGGTAGCCATTATTATAGGCAAATTCCACTAGATGTAGATACTCCTCCCATCGCGTAGGTTGCTGCATCACATAAGACCTCAACATGTCCTCTAACACTTGATTCACTCTCTCAGTCTGTCCGTCAGTTTGCGGATGGTATGCGGTGCTGAAACTCAACTGAGTTCCTAGACCTTCAAATAAGGTCCTCCAAAAAGCTGAGGTAAACTTAACATCACGATCAGATATTATTACTTTCGGCAGCCCATGAAGTTTAAATATATTTTGCATAAAAATGTTTGCGATTTGAGCTGCACAATAAGTGGATTGAACCAGTATGAAGTGAGCTGACTTGCTGAGTTTATCCACCACTACCATTATTGAATCATTACTCCTTTTGGACTTCGGCAAACCGGTGATAAAGTCCATGGTTATGGTCTCCCATTTCCATTCTGGTATGGGTATCGGCTGTAGCAGTCCTGTAGGATGCTGATGTTTAGCTTTCACTTGCTGACATTCCAAACAGCGCGCCAGGTATTCTACAACATCTTTCTTCATGCCTGGCCAGTAATACTCCTTCCTTAGTGAGGTGATTAATTTCTGGTAACCAGGATGCCCTGCATAGGGACTTCTATGATTTTCATCCATAATATTTTCTTTAATACTGCTCTGATTGGGTATGTAAATCCTCTTCTGAAAACACAACATGCCGGCCGCATTCAAGGTGTAACCTTGTTGTATGGAACGGGCATCTGAATTTTGCACCAAATGCCTCTTTTGCAAATAAATCTGATCTTGCGTCGCAGCCTCCTCAATCTCTTGGTTAAGGGTGGACCATCCTTGACTGATACCAATCTCATAAATGCAATGCACTTTTCGACTTAGTGCATCAGCAACTCTGTTCTCCTTTCCCTTTAGGTGCTTAATTTCGAAATCGAAATTTCCCAAAAAGTCCACCCATCTTGCCTGTCTTGCGTTTAAAGTAGGTTGACTAAAGTAACTAGTCAAACTGTGGTGATCCGTCATCAACAAAAATTTCCTCCCTACTAAATAATGACGCCACATCTTCAAAGCATGGATCATAGCGGTTAATTCCAGATCATAGGCGGAATATTTCTGCTCATGTTCCTTTAACTTTATGGATTCATAAGCAATCACCTTGCCCTCCTGCATTAGTACTCCACCCACGCCCTCCTTGCTGGCATCTGTACAAACTACATATTCCTTTTCGGGGTCTGCCACACACAGCACAGGTGCTGTGGTAAGTAAATGTTTGAGCTGTTCAAAACTCCATTGGCAGTCTGTTGTCCATTTAAATGCTTTTCCCTTCTTTTGCAAGGAGGTAATAGGGTAGGCAACTCTAGAAAAACCCTCTACAAACCGCCGGTAGTATCCAGCCAGTCCCATGAAATATCGAATGTCTGCTACATCCTTGGGTGTAGGCCAATCCATTATAGTTTTAATCTTTTCGGGGTCTACAGCTATACCTTCCTTTGTAATAATATGACCCAAATACTGGATCTGCTCTTTATAGAAATCACATTTGCTGAATTTTCCATATAACTGATGCTCTCGTAAAGTCTGTAACACTATTCTTAGATGTTCCTCATGCTCTTTCCTATTCCGGGAGTAGATAAGTATATCATCAATAAAGATCAATACAAATTTGTCTAAGTATTGATGAAATACACTATTCATTAAACACATGAATGTTGCAGGCCCATTAGTTAGCCCAAAAGGCAGTACCACAAACTCGTAATGTCCATAACGAGTACGAAAAGCGGTCTTGGCTATGTCTTCATCTTTTATTCTAATTTGGTGGTACCCTGATCTCAAATCGATTTTTGAGAAGATGGTCGCCCCCTTCACTTGATCAAACAGCTCATCAATGTGGGGTAGTGGATATTTGTTTTTGATTGTTAGTTCATTCAGCTGTTTATAGTCTATGCACATTCGCAGAGTCCCATCTTTCTTCCTCACAAACAGCACAGGTGCTCCCCAAGGAGAGACACTGGGAAGGATGTACTTCTTTTCTAGCAGCTCTTGCAGCTGCATTTTTAACTCAGTTAACTCTGGCACACTCATCCGATAGGGTGCTCGGGATACTGGGGCTGCTCCGGGTATCAGCTCAATGGTGAAATCCAAATCCCTTCTGGGTGGCAGCCCTTGAATCTCTTCAGGGAATACATCTGCAAATTCTTGCACTACAAGTATATCTTTAACAGTTGCAACCTTATCCACTGAATCTGCAAACCCCACTTGCACTGCATAAATCTGACACTTATTCCGGATACATTTAACCAGCTGGGAGGCTGTGATCGGTCGAATCTGCACTGGTTTCTGGATGCCTTGGATTTCCTTTCCCATACCCAGCTCATCTCTATAAGAAACTGTTTTTGTTTTACAATTAATTATAGACCACCGTCGTTCCAACCAGTCCATTCCTATCAGCACGTCATAGGAACCAAGAGGGAGTACATTTAAGTCAGTTGTTATGATTTGGCCAGCTAACTTTAATGGACAATTACTGACTTTGGTTAGTACTCTTCTTTTGGTCCCGGTGACCAGCTGTACTAACCACGGGCTTTTAAATTTAGTGGTTTGCAAACCACAGCTTTCTACCACTTTAGGACTTATATAGCTTAGAGTAGCTCCTGGGTCTACTAAAACAGAAACAGCTCGGTCAAAGATCTTACCATCGAACTCTATCATAGTTGGCTGGTAATCAGCTTGCCGATCTTCTAGTGCTGCATTTATTCTGGGCATGGATCGGGCCACATCTCCTACTGTTGAAGCTTCATAGATTTGGGACAACTGATCGTTGTCCTTTCGATGAGGGTAGTTTCTGATATAATGGGGTCCGCCACAGCCCCAACACTGAACAGGTGGTCGAGCAACGCCTTCAGTGTCCAATCTAACTTGCTGTTCACTGTATTTGGAATCTGCAGGAGGTTTGAATCTGCTCTGAGTTTTGGTTGGATTTTTAGTACTGGTTCCTTTCGAAAATCCTTTCTGAAAACTGCTGCGTGCTCCTTTACTACCCATAGGTATTTTACTGCCTCGTTTATCTGTCCAACGCTTTCCAGGATTTTCTCCTTTTGATTTATTCTGCTGATAACACAGTCTTGCTTTTCGGATTGCTTCGTCCATGGTTTTCGGATTATCGAACTCTATTCTCTCTCGCATTGTCAAAGGTAGGCTACTAACAAATCTTTGTACTTTAGCCTTCTCTTCACGAATATAGGGCACATAGCGAAGCAGGGATGTGAACTTGGTTACAAACTCATCAATGGTTTGCTGTCCCAGCCGCAGATCGTGAAATTTGCGTGCCTTTTCATCATAAAACCGCTCTGTCAGGTACTTTTCTTTAAAATATCCTTGAAACTTTTCCCATGTCACATCCTGTTCACTTATTCCTTGCACCATCTTGACCTCTTCCCACCATAGCGTGGCTTTGGCTTGCAACTGGAATATAGCCAGCCTTGCCTTAAGATGATGATCGTATTCATACACCTGAAAATACTTATTCATATTAATCAGCCATGCTTCTGCAGCTTCTTCAGACTCTCCGTCAAAATGAGGCAGTTTAATCTTCCTGAATTCCCCGTGTAATTCCATCCGGGGTCTTTTTGGAGTCTGATATTCAGAGGCGTTAACATACTTCTCTCCTCGCGTCTCTCCTATGTCTTCTGCTTCCTCCTGTTCAGTATGATAGCTTTGTTCATCTGTTATTGGTGCTTGTTCCGGCCTCGGATGTGACTGTTGCTGATGTTGTTTATCAGATAAGCTTTTTAGGATCCTCTCCTGTTCCACATTCAATCTTGCGTTATCCGCACGCAGCTGAGCCATTTCATCTTTTAGTTCCTGCAATGTCCTCAGTAGCGTTGAGTCAGTGGTGCGACCTGCTGCTCCCAGTTGTACCCAAAACTCAGAATTCCCTTGAGGTTGTTCCACGTTATCCGGAGGTTCCGGATTCCCATAAGGAGCACTGTTTGCTCTTCTCATTTTGCTACTACCTGCTTCAGAACAACTCATTAAACAGATTTAATTTATCTTGGTGTATCGCTGAACTGTTACCATAAAACTGTTTATATTCTTGTTGTTGTAATCTTAAAAATTTTCCCAAAGGTCACAGAGTTGTAAAACTTGGCTCTGATACCAATTTGTCACGTACCCATAAGTAAACTACAGTAAATATTTTTTTTTTTATATTGACTACTTTCACATATAATATAACCTTTACTTATCATGTTAAATATATTTACTTGACCTGCATACGAATTCACAACTTAAACTATATAAGAAGCATGATGTTTATATTACATGTCAATGCGCATGCGTTAACACAATCTATATATATATTTTCGTCAACTGTTGATTGCCCGCTCATAATGTTTCACGGTGTAAATGATATGGTCTTCAATATGCAATTACATGATGTGATAACCCGGAATCACAGATGGCAAGTATTCAATACTTTATTTATGGCAATTGCACTTTCCACATTCCGAGAAATCTAACGGATGTGTTGGCAAGTCCGGCTCTGACCTTAATCCGCATGGTGGCATTGATGAAGTCCATCTGGCTAGATCAACGGTCGGTTGACATGCGGCCATGTGCTTGTAATGTGGCCTTGGACTTGTTACCTCCGCGCCAAAACCCATCCCGAGGTCACCGGCTAATGGACGATGCGGATGTGCTCACCGCAGATCCATGGCTCCAACTGAGCCACGAGTCAGTGATTGAGCTGGCTTATTTGTATGTTGGCTTTTGTATCGCGGCTTTAGTCTTCCATTCCATTATGCAGCGTTGTAGCTGCAGCTCCGCAACCTTCCAACGCTGTTTCACATTCTCTGTCATCCGAGGTTCACTGGCATGCAGCCATGGCTTCCAGGTTCTGCATACTTCGTCGTTAATGGCGTTGGTTCATCCAGGTCTTGATTTCACAGGTAATGAACCATACATTCCAAAGCTTGTTTTTACAGTTTGTATTACGGTTCTGCCAGGGTTTGTGCTAACGTGTATTCATGGTGGTATGCAGATGGTCACCGCCCTCGCATCTGGAGCAAGGGGTTTCCTCCGTTCGTCGGCTACCCAGCACCGGTAAGGGTTGGAACACTGGCTTTATTCGCATGTGGGTTTTTAAGATTAGCTAAAACATTATTCCCTTGGCAGGGATTACGGGAATGACTCAATTTCCTCTCTGTTCAAGCTCGGAATCTCTTTTGCTAATGAGGCCGAGAAGTATCAGTTCATATATGTACATTCTTGGGTGTCGTTGTTGTTCTATTTCGCAATATTAGACTGGTTCTTCTGAACCCAGCTGTAATCCTAATTGTTAACTCTGTTTTTCGAACCTCAAGGCATTCCTGCCTAGTTTGACTGTGAAACATGTGTGTGTTCAAGCGCACAGTGATATATATTTACTCAGTCTCTTATGTATGGATATATACTTGGTCTTTACCGTTTCAATATCATGAATAGCTTTGTGCCTGGTTAAAATAGCTGTATGTATTTCCGTCGAGGCACTGTGTATTTCTTTCCTTAATGTTTATGAATGTATCTTTAGTTTATGGACGCCGGCTTGGTGCCTCGACCAGCCTAGCGTAAGCTACGGCTCGGCCCGAGGGGTTTCACCAAGCGACATTTCGATGTGAAGAACCGCCGGGGTTATGGACTTACAGTCACAGTTTCCACTCGCCTCGGCGTTCCAGTTTATACTCACATTTTGTTTTCGTTAAATGAAATAAGGTGCTTTACATAACATGCAGTACAGTTATTCTTTGAATGCGTATTCATATGTATCAGATATCGTCGGAATGTATTTCCTCTGCAATCTTTGTAGTGTTTATGGCCCGGTTGTTCATAAGTAAGGTTCTGTGATAATAGTTCTTGGCTTACTGTAACATATACAACGAAGATTTCATTGCTCTGTTCTCTCGCTTGAACGCGAGCCTTTAGATTTAGTTTCTGTGTATACAATATATTACCAGGGTTTTACCCCATTCAAAGTTACAGAGAACGGCTATATGTTTCGTTGCTTATGCTAAATAGTTGTATATATACATGTATCTTTATGCCGGCTTCTCTATCATACTTGTTCGCGTTTTTCCTCATTCCTGTTTTATAAACACAGGGTTCTGTTCCGAGTAGGTTATCTACACTGTAAATGCAACCCTTCAGAGTATATACTAGGGTTTTTGTGGAGTACTGTAACTGCAGTCTCTGTTAATACTTCTCATGTAGATTCTTAGGTTCTTTCTTCAGATTCTTATTCTAGTCTGTAATGCACTTGACTCTGTGGTTTTTTTTATAATTTACACAGTAGCCTATACAAGTTTCCTAAGGCTGGATTTGTTGTCTATAATGCACACAGAGTATCATTTCTATTTTCTCGATACTGTCTCATAATAAAAGCAGTTAATACTTAACTTATTTCACTTTCTCTTTACAGAACAAAAGTAAACATTTAATCTTTTAACAGTTGCATAAGCAAGAAGCCATACCTGCTTCTGTGCCAAACCTCTTTATGATGCTTGTCAATCCACCCGTTCGTAGGAAGTCTTCGCTGAGCTTCCACCCCCAAGCACTTGCAGGTCCTACTCGACCGCAATAACACTGGTCTTCGCCAGTCAACACTATCTGATCATAACCAGACGTAGCGTGCACAGGAAAATTTCCTTTTTCCCTTATCCTATCTCATCCTAACCAGCATAGCATTCATTTTCAATTTTTTTTTTTTCTCTGCCCTCTGATCCTAACCAGACTTGGCATTTTTCCCCTTTTCCTCTGGGGTCTCAACTACCTCCAGGTAGTTAGGGTAATTGATTCCTCAGTTACTAACCATGATTAAGCATAACTCAATTCAAAATGGTACCAACACAACTGTCTTTTTATTAACATAACATTAACAACAGGATTACACATATTTTAAATAAAGTCTTTGTTCCATATTTACTTCACTAGTTACTAGCATTTACTTTTCACAGGGGTGTTACAGGAGGAGAGGAGACAAAAGTAGAAAATCTAAAAGTGTTGGTGAAGAGAGTTCAAAAAGACAGAACTTCATTGTAGATAAGTCCATATAAAATTCCTGTTTCTTTTTGTTTTAAGTTTTGTATGAATTTTTGTATCTGATTTTGTATAGAAATCATATAAGAAAGGACTACATAAAGTCTGTGATCTACAGAAATGCAATGATCTGATCCCAGAAATGCAATGATCTGATCCATATATTAGCCTCTGTGTAAATTGCAAAAATCGCTGAAAGTAAATAGTATCATTATGTTGTAACTATTAGATAATAGTTCAGATTAATGTAGTGGAGAAGGTTCTTCCCAATATAGTCAAGGTGTGAATTTTTCTCAAAATTTATGAGGACAATATGTCTATCATAAAAATGTATTGTTTTATCCGTAATATTAAAACAGAAAATTTTTCTTATTGAGAAAATAATAATAATAATAATATAAATATTAATAAAATTTAAATTTCTACTATTTACTAATAATTAAATTAAAATTCTATTCTAAAAATTAACATCGTAATAAAATTAGTTATTTAACTTTTTTCCATATCCAACTGTAAACTTTTAAAAATAAAAATATTCTGAAATCTATAATAAACCTACACACTGTAATTCTGAAATCTATATTTCAAACTAACCAGAACCGTCACATCAACCTAATCCATTCACACAATGTCGTTGTTCGCTGGAAATGACCCCTTTATTCAAAGGAAGATTAGTTATTACTGGTTAGCGTATACCACACCTACACCACGGATATCATTAACATCATGTGCTTACAAAATATTTCGTGTTTTGATAGATTTTTTTTTCTTAATTTATATTTGATTTATGTAAAGATTAGACCAACTACCTTATCTTTCAGGTGAAAGTAATAAAATAAAGAAATTTACATATTTCAAAATAGTATAAATTTTCACATGTGCAAGATAAATCCTTTGTTAAAACGATCAAATCTTAATTCAAAAAATTCAAATGTACACCGTTAAAAACCGTATAATTTTTCATGTGTGCAAGATAAATCCTTTGTTAAAACCGTCAAAAATTTACACTTTTAATTAGGGTTGTAAATATTCAAATTTAAAATTTAAAATAAAATGTAATAATAATTTTTTTTTATAAGTTTGTTTGGAGTAGTTCAAGTGGCGAAGCCTTACCGAATTGGAGATCTTAGGTTTGAATCTTGTACTACCCTCCTGGTTGTATCTTGGGTTTGAATCTTGTACTACCCTCCCGCTTGTGGGGTGAATAATGGACATGTAAAATCGAAAATGAGAGCCCTGCCAAGCTTAAGAGAAAAACAAAAACAAAAAAAATTATAAAAAAAATATTAAATTATTTACCAAAATAATTAAAATATTATATTTGATCTAAGATTTTGTGATTTATAATTATTTTTGTGATCTAAGACTTTTGTGACAAACTAAATACAATAAAATTAAAATTAAATAAAATTAATTATTTTTGTTTACTTATATTTAACTATTAATTTTATGAAGTATTACACTGTATTTCTCTGTTATATTGATGATGATGATGGTTAATGTCCACTGAGACTAAACTTTGGTATATCGGACCTAAAGAAACAAATTATTTAGTTTGATTTAAGATTTTATTCCTATGCTCAAAAAGCTTGG
>APFE030165873.1:0-15750 GCA_000404065.3 Pinus taeda
ACCCTGCTATCATGGTCGTGACCGTACCAACTAAGAAGTGTACCATATGTAGCAGAACATGAGGGGCTAACAGAGACAAAGGCACTTGACAGGTGCCCGCAGCCCCGGCTAGCAGGGAAACCAAAAACTGGCACCTCGGGTGCGACCACCTAACTAGCTGTGGGAAGCGTAGTCTCAGCATCCTAAGCAGTTAAAAGGAGGCACGGGACTATAAACAAGTCTACAGGAGACGAGCGTGGAAAAAAGGGCCTGTGTAGATCGTGGTTGCACCGAAAGGGCTACGCTACCATGTGGGGAGGCTGGGAGGTGACCGTTGTCGTCATTATTTATGACAAGAAATCTAAGTTACGTCAGAAAGGAGTGGGCGGTGAGCCATTAAGATAGGAGTTCCAAGTTAGATACGCAAAGATCTGTGGCCCAAAAGATATTAGTGAATCAAAAGTGGAGGGAAGTGGTGAATTCAAATTCACACGGGCCTCTAAAAACTGTTGGGGAAACGCCATAACCACCCTTGTGCATCTGGGATTCGAGCCAGTATAGAGCAGAACACACCTATCTACCAGGAGTACGTCCCCAAGCAAAGAAGTCATGAGAACCAGAGTTAGGTTCAAGGAAGCTCCCAATCTGACCCAGGTAGAGCAGGGACATGAGGCTGCTACCCCAGAGGTTCCAAATTCCCCACGCACGTCGTGCCCTAAAAAAACAAGCAGGCCAAGGGGCTCATCCGTGTATCATCGCGTTTCAACAAATTTTCGATAGCAGAAAAGGGCAAAGTGATCTCCACTGAACTAGAGGAGGAGGAGGAAGAGTTACAAGCCCTGATTGATTAGATTAAAGCACATGATGAAGAAGAGGAAGTAGCTTTAGGGATCTCGCTACCAACATATCTCTCTCCATGGAAAGGAACGGCCAAGGTACCAAAGGACCTGGAAGCTACAAAGAATACACTCCAGACCTTGCTCCTTCTAGATGAAATCAAGTTTGACGATCTGTCGTTGGGCCGGGTACCAAATATAAAATTTGAAGATTGAGATCTCACGGATAGTGTAAAGTTCCCACAATTGGCCAAGGTGAAATTATGGCAGCAGTAGTGGTTGCAAGGTGTGGAGAAGGCAAGATTACTCAATTTGAGATGGATACCCCAATATCATCGCGCGACTATCACAATCTTTGTTATTCGACAATTACTATGTCTATTACATGATTGGTACCAATGGCTGGAAGAACCGATTCCTATTACGACTGATTTAATCCACTGAATTTCCTAGCTACCTACTAAAGGGAATGATCCTGCAAACATAGTCGAAAAAAGTAGTGATGTGAGCCTTGCAGAAACTATGAAGGCTAAGTATAAGTTGGAAAAGCAGAAACGAGGGTATGTTATAGCCAGCATCAAAAACTGAGGAGTGCGCATCGCTACCCAGTTATTTTCCAGTAAGCTCATGCGGAAATACCGCACAGACGAAGTGCCAATCTCTGTCATTGCGCTTGTGGAGCAATGTGCCGAAGGGGTTCAATTCAAATGGACCCTGTTCCTCTGTGACGAATTTTTGACGAATTGTATGGAAGCCTAGGAAAAGGGAAAAATGTTCCATTATGCATGGTTGCTCCTATCGATCTTGCTAGTTGTAGTGGAGGTGCCAAAGGGCAGCCAGTCTCCCAAAATTCAGAAGAACCTACCTAAAGCCATGAGGTATAACTTGCTCTGGGCAGCAAAAGATGTTGTGCGGATTCGTGTGATCAAGGTGTTTTGGATGTTTATGGAGGCAAGTATTAGGACATGGATCGATCGCAGACCATGGTTATCCCTGTCAGTATACAACAATTTGCAAAGAACAGTTGAGTTTAAGGTGGATATGCATAATGTGTATATCAGGGTTCAGAAGGACCCCGCTCGACAATGGGTAAAGCTCCCGTTCACTGCGACATATGATGCAATTTTCGAGGTAATGGTAGCATGGCCTCCAGAGTGGCGTGCCCCAGACTTAGCCAAATTAGGTAAGATTGCAGCTCAGCAGCAGAAGAAGGAACTCAAGCTGCGCATCACACAGCTGGCGGAACGGACATGCCAGTAACAGAAAATGCCCATGTAACAGGAAACGACTGAAACAACCGTAGAAAGGATCACTGTGCCCGTCGAAGAGATTGTGGAGGATCCAGAACTGTCCATGGAACAGGTCATACAAGGGGAAGGAGAGACACACGAACGCACAAACCTGACCACAGCATCGACTCAACTTAAGATGTTGTGCGTCTAGGAGCAGCCACCTGCCTGTAAAAGGTCTAAGATGGCAAAAGCCTTGGAAAAAGACCTTCTTGCCAGCAGTGACCCAGAGAAGGATGGAACCAAGGGTTCCTTGCAACAGCTGATGACAGAACAAACAATTGTGCTGGGGGAGCTCAGAGCACAATTGCAAGGTTACAGGTGCTACTCCCAGGAGGCGTGATCCCGACCATCGTAAAAAGTACACTCACAGTAGAGCAGATGGTGCACGACCCCACGATGAACACCTTAGGTTTACCAGTAGGTGCTATCCTTAAAGAGGCCCAAAGCGACAGGTGGAGTTACGGGTTGAACTTAGCCGCTCTTCCTCGTGAAACTTTATACCAACTGCAAGATGGGGTAACCGCTGAGCTCTGCACTAGGGGAAGGTCGCGCCCTTCAAGTATTGCTAGAGAAAAAAGGAAAATTGGAGCAGATCAGTTTACAACGGGACGACTTGCTTGCACGCAACCAAGGAATGGAACAGGCCATGGAGGAGATTTGTTGCAGTGTACCTGAACTGTTTATGCCAGCGAAAATCCTAGCAGCTGAAAAGATTCATCACATGGCGGCAAGATTCCATAAGGCCCAAGAGGAGGTCGTGAAAGCTCAGTGGGAGTCGAACTTGCAGATCGCGGAGCTAAACATGACCGTGCAACCATCTACACCCCCAGAAGTTAAAGAGCAGCGTCGGCGTGAAATTCAAGCAGGATGGGAAATGATAGAGCACGTTGTACATGATTGTACGGGGTTATTGGATCAATCCCTTGTTATGCTCACATCACTACAAGAAGACCCCACGCTGTAGCAGATAGAGACAGAAGCGTGAGTGTTGCAGCAGGCTTATGACAATGTCCGAGGAACTGCACAAATGGTCGCCATCACTCAGGGGTTAGCCCAGATGAGGGAGGCCCAGGCTCTGAAGGAGAAGGTAGACATCGTACGACAGTGGGCAGCTGGGTTCAAAGCGTGCATCCAGCCTTGGCTTGAGGAAGCGTTCATGGTTACTACGACAATTGAGGGAAAGCTGACCCAGTTGCGGGACACATATGCGCTAAGACAGGAAGTGGCCCCAAAAATATGTCAAAAGACAGGGCACAATTGATACAACAAACAACGGAAGCATGTGTGGCAGATGTCAGTGAAGCGCAATGGTTGCGGGAGGAACTACGAGCAAAACTCAATACACTAGCCGAGTGACTTGGGATGAGTTACGATGATTATGTTGGGGGCTTGTTGGGTAGCAGAGGCCCCACGTAACGGTTTTGGGACCTAAAGTCCACAATTTTGGGTAAAAGTATGGTAAAGGCTCCGCAAAGTGCGGGATGCGCAATTTTGTAGTAAGTCAGGTCAAAGGGGTTGTTCGCCTGAAAATAATGTAAAATAATAAAAATGAGTCAGTTTTCCCATGGTCCGCGGACTATGGGAAGATATAAATAGAGCAAGGGTCTAAGGGTAGAGGGTAGCTTGATAGAGATCTGGAAATCTAATGGGTTTTTGAAGGGAATATCGCTCTGAGTCTGTAAGCCTGTGTCGTGGGTCGTAGTAGGAGGTAGAGACTCTGCAGCTGTGTGTGTGGAGGTCTGGTAGAGTATGCAGCTGTGTCCGCAAACCCCTGCAGCTATGTGTGTAGGGTAGGAAGTGGATTGTACTAGACAAAGGCATTAATAAAGATAAATTGATTCTGGAATATTGTGGATCTAATTGTATTATGGTTATATTCTGGTTTATGCATCTGTTATGATCTATATGTTTTATCTGTAAACATTATGAGTGTGCACACTAGTTATGATTGTTAAATGTTTGCTTAAAGACCTTAAGATCTTAAATACACACTATATTAATAAGAATTAACTTGTGGATCGACGCGGAAGCCTAACAAAAGTAAGAGTAGCGCGAAGGCACAGATCGGTTCGCGACCCCTCCAGACCACATCAAGACATCCCAAGGGTGCAGGAACCTAGTTCCAACACCCTCCCTTGCTACCTCGGATGAGACTTCAGTCGCACTTCGCGGACTATTGCCGGAAGGGCCGGTAGCACGGGATTTGTTTGGCTAAATCACTTCTGAACCTGGGTCAGGCCCCAACAAGCCAACACCACCCCTCACTTCTCTTTAACTTGGCAATTACATTCTTGTATAACCTTATAGCGGCAGCTCTCAACTCAAAAGAAACCTTTAGCTCTTCTAACCTGTTCCAAAGGTTGTTTCTAGCAACTGTATCGAAAGCCTTTCTAAAGTCCACAAAGCAACAAAAGAGATTGGATTTATCATTGGGACATTCCTCCACAATGATCCTAAGCATAACGAGGTGGTTTGTTATTGAGTGCTGCTTTCTAAAACCCGCTTGGCCTTTAGCCCGCTTACCTTCACTTTCAAGCCATATTCTCAACTTTCTTTCCAAAATAATACCATATAACTTGGCTAGGAGAGGGCTGATCATATTTGTCCGATAATTAGAGGGGTTATTTGAATCCCCACTTTTAAAAATAAGGATAATGAGGCTTTGATTCCATGGTTTAGGGAACCCTTCCTTGACTGCTTGATTGAAAAGCTTGTGAATGTGGGGGAGGAGGACAGGACCCCGAATTTTTAAGATCTCCACCTGGTAACCTTCAATGTCCTTAGCTTTCCCATTAGCTAAGAGATTAACCCCAAAATCAACGTCTTCTAATGAGAAAACTTCTTTTGTTGTGAGCAGGGTTTCAAAGTTATCCATGACATTTGGAGATTCATAAAGCTATTTAAGATAGGAATTCCAGATGTGTAAAGCAATTTTTTTATTATCTTTAGTTTTCCTAGTTAGAATGTGCCTCCGGAATTTCTTAGGAGCTACCTTAGAGAGGTGTAAGAGATTCATCTTTAGTTTTCCTAGTTAGAATCTGCCTCCAGAATTTCTTAGGAGCTACCTTAGAGAGGTGTAAGAGATTCTCTTGTCTTTTATGAATATACTGCCTTTTTTTCCTTTTAGTTAGGGCTTTGTATATTTTTATTTTGCCAATTTTATGAGATTCATCAACAACTTCTTTAATTGCTCTCCTCGCACTTTTACAATCTTTGTCATACCATGGGTCAGTTTTTCTATTTCTTTTATTACTTGAAACTTCAATTGAGAACTTGTTAATAGAATATGAGAGGGTTGTAGTAAAATTATGATAGAGATCTTCTATCTTGTCTACACTAGATAAAGGAAGCAAATTAGTTTTTAATTCATTTAGAAATAGATCCTTTTTATTTATATCAAAGATTAAATTCTTTTGGCTATAAGGATTATCTTCTATGGGATCTCTATGCATGACAAAATTGAGAGTTATAATTAAAGGCCTATGATCAGATTCATGCTTGTGGTCATTTAAGATGTCAAAATTTGTTATTTCATTGTATAGAGGGAGATCGGAGATAACACAGTCTACCACGCTAATACCAAGCCCATGGATGCAGGTCACCTACCAAGCCCATGGATGCAGGTCATCTGGCTAGAATCGGGTCACTTCTTTAGACCGTTGCAAATTATGAGATCCTGAGCACTACGGAGCTTGACTAGCTCCGACCCAAACAAATTCTCCCCGAGGCCTTCAAAGCTCCTTTTGTACTGGCTAGCCAGAGGAAGGTCTTCGTCTAACAAAAAAGGATTAGGGTTGGAATGATTTCTTAGAAGAATAGCTTGGTTGCTTGAAGTTCGAGCATTAAAGTCACCCATTAAAAGGATATTGCCTTCATTCCTTAGCCTAGAAATATCATTCTCTAAACCATTGTAAGGACTATTTTTATCTAGATTATTTATCTTATAGAAGTTAGAATTAATGGGGAGAAATAACAGATTGCTATGTAGGTCTTTTTATCATAAATGTCAGTAATTTCTATCCAACTATATTGGTTGTAAGGGTCGTTTTTATAAATCCTAGCATGGGGAGAGATGTTCTTCTTCATGTAATGTTTAATTCTAGGATAATATTCTACTTTATCCTAGCATGGAGATAAATGTTCTTCTTAATGTAATGTTTAATTGTTGGATAATGTTCAATATTTAGGTCTTTTTCTATTTTGCCCATCTAGAGAATCCAACTAAACAATATTTGCCAAAATTTACAATTTGAATTAATAGAATCGATATTGTTAATGTAAAAGAAGATTCAACACCCCATATTTCCCCTATTATAACAAAATTGTACAATATTAATATTAAATATTTACAATTTCATTAATTCAAAATTTTCTATTAACTGTAACACATGTCTTAGTAGAAAGAAATTTTTTGTTGCAGCTTTACCAGGTAAAATAAATTTTTTACTGCAAAGTTACCAGGCTGTTCCCTGCGGATTTAGTTTATTTGTTTTTGAGCGATGAAAGTGATATATATCCTTAATTGTTTCATGTTTTTAGAACATTGTAATTCAGAGAAGAATTATCCAAACTACTATTAAGTAATCAAACTTTGGTTAGGCAATCCTCTGGAACATTAAAAAGCATATGAAACCATTTAAATGTCACATTGAGAAACGTATGAAGCCATTTAAATTCTCAAAATTAAATAGACAAATACACAAAATTCGGAAACCTAAAGATAAGGCAAGATACAACCATTATAAAAAGAAATATATTGAAGTATATTACTAGCAATTGTCCCAAAAGGTACAAAGGGAGGCCGATAGGATTACTAAATTGGGATTGCCAAATTCAGTTACAGTTTCAGTGATCTATGAGGAGTTTTGGGGCCTATCAATTAAAAGAGAATAGTTTTTGACATGGGTTTGCGTGGTGATTTTGTTGATGAATGTTATGCATATATCTTAGGAAAGCAATAACACGTAATAATTAGGAAAGCAATAACACTGTCAACAAGTATCCTCATTCATCATATTCAACACCATATTGATAACGAGTGTAAAATTTACACATGGAGATGTGCTTGGTAGTTAGCAAAGCAATAACACTGTCAACAAGTATCCTCATTCATCATATTCAACACCATATCGATAACGAGTGTAAAATTTACACATGGAGATGTGCTTGGTAGTTTGTAAGTAAACATTAATAGAATGAGAGTATTTGCTGGCTTCTAAACATATGTACAATAAAAGCATTCTATCACATTTAGTTGTAATTGAGTGTAAGCAGCTAACAGCTTGGCATCGGCAACACCAATGAGTGTTTATTGTGGTGCCATATTGTGCGAGTTGTTCTTGTAGTTGACGCCGCATTTGCCTGTGTCCATCTCTTTCATAAATGTGAATTGTTAGCTTAAGTAGTTTTCTTATTCTCTTTAACAACTCTATTGCTGGGCGCAAACGGTAAAGCGGCATTGATTGCTGTGGCAATATCCTTGTCTGTATATCTTGTAAGGTTAGTTCTTGTTGCTGGATTTGTTCGCAACATGCATACAACAGTCGTAGGTAATTTGTATCCATACCTGTTGCCATAAAAAAAGGAAACATTGTAAGTGGTAATCGATATGCTTGACAATTTTGTTGAGTATATAATATAAAATAAACGATTCCAACAAGTATAAAAGCACATGAAAGTAAATGTAATAGCAAGCAAATGTATGTGAAAGTGTAATGGAGTGAGTGGTGTTTACGATGTGTCTAATTTTGGAAGACAGGTTGTACGAATGGCTAAAGAGTATTATTCTGAATAGACTTTGATGCAAGCAATGACTCTTCTTGTATTCTACGTTGAAGATATGGATTCTTGTGCATTTGTGCAATGCGTGAGAATGAGAATGCTGGATTGATGTGTATGTCTGCCAATGACCGCACTCTTGAAATTGCAGTGAACGTTAGCCCTTGGCGTTCTCTGGTGCCGATGTCCACTGTTGCTTTGTCTAATGTCATACCTTGTGACTTGTGGATCGTTAAAGCCCATGCCATCTGAAGTGGTATTTGACGGCGTGTACCTCTTGTGATGGGAGAAATTGGTACATATGTTGGGTGTGAAATGTCCCATGGTGTTCCTTTGTATTGCTTAAATTCAACAACCACGAAGGATGGTAACTCTGGGGGCTTTGAATCAATTGAATAAAATATTGAGATGACCTTCCCAAGTGCGCCATTGACGAGGCCTGCATGTACCCATAAGTTGCTGGTGAGCATAACTTTTTGTTGATTGCATAAGAGCACTTTTGCAGGTAGTTGTTCATCTTCTGTTGTAATAGGAGTCTTCTGCCTTTGTTGTTCTGCAGAACACACTGCCACTGGGGTGTTTAATTTTTTTAGCATTATCTTATTATGTAAGACAGCTAAGTTGTTTGTTGCAAAGAGGTGCATGGATTCTTGAAATATGCTTTTTTCTTCATGTGTAAGAGATGAACTTGTTCTTGACATTAGGTGCTGCCAATCTTCAAGTGTAGCTATTCCATTCCGGAGATTTGCAAGTATTTGCCGGAAAGCAACTTGCGATGGGCTAGTTCCTTGTTGACGGAAAACGGTCGAAAGTGTTATGAATATGTCGAAGCTGCGCCAAAGTGCAGTGCCACGTGACGTCCCAGCATATAATGGAATGTCTTTTACAGGCGGTAGCTGGCCTAGATCGCCGACAAGGATAATTGAGCGGTTACCAAAGGGTGCATTGCGATGAAGAGGAAATGCCTCTCTAAGACGATCATCAATGCGAGAAAGCATTTTGGGACCAATGAAACTCATTTCATCAATGAGAATGTATTCTACATGATGAAGTTGCTCTTGCAGTTGTAGGAGTGGTTGGCCTTCGAGAGGATGCATTGTTTGGATAGGGATACGAAGGGCATAGTGAATTGTGAGGGAATTTATGTTAAAGGCTGCAACGTCGGTTGGTGCAAGTAACAATAAAGGGTTTTTGTTTGCTGGCGAGTTTTCGACAAATGCTTGTTGCAGACATTTAATCAAATGGGATTTTCCTATTCCAGCTGTCCCTTGTATGATGATTCTGCGTGGTGGTTTTGGTGAAGGGGCTTTGAAGTGTGAAAATATAGTGGTAAAAGCTATATTTTGGGTAGGGGATAATGTGTGATCATGGGGAAGGTCGGAAAAAGAATGATGTTGGTTTTGAATGGTTGAGTGGTTGAAATCAATGAAATTGATGGCAGTTTCTTGCAAGGGGGGAGGGATACTATTGTGTGACCAATTGTGGTTGACATCGAAGTCGCGGTAGCCAATCATGTCGAGGTCATCAAGTGCAATATTGTGACCTGGGTGCAGCTGAGAGAGGATTTGCCATTCATTCATCTGCATGGAAGCAGGAGGGGTGTTCGCAGTAGTTTCATCTTCAGTAGGTGGGCTTTGTGGGTGTTCATTTTCTCGATGGACATGCCATGGTGTATATGTACCCTTTATTTGTTCCCAGTGGGCGATAATTTCTGCATCAGTTGAACCAATGTCATCAGGGAGTGTTCGGAAGGGGAAATACAATAGTAATTCACTCCAGCAAAAGGTGGCATAAGAAGGATTAGCAGAGGAAGGAATGACATTGTAATAGGGCAAGACATGTACAATCATTGGGGGGAATATGTGTTTCCATTGGTTATTCCTCCGTTGGGAAGAATATGACCACGAACGTGCAGCTTCAAGGAGGGGCAGTGATTCTAATGAGGCAGGTCTGTTCATATATGCAACGATAAAGTTTGGTGTTGATCTGGGATTGTCACTGTCTTGTGAAACACGTCTGAAAACAGCCCTGTTGACATTCAAAGAACGAAAGGTACGGCTGCAGAGAGAAAGAGGTAGCTTTTGTAACATATGGCATATTTCTTGTGCACCGATGTCTCTATCAACAATTGTTTCTGTAAGGAGTTTTCGGATGACAGCAGCAGTAGGAGCTTCTGGAAGTGCACTTGCTGATAGCCGTGATAGCATTTCACGGTAGCTTTCAGATCTTGTTTCTGCTTTTGCTGCATACTTTGAAATGTATTTTAACACAGCATGGCGAGAAATGACTGGTTGGCAATCAACATTCGCTCTCCAAATAGAGAGGAGGTCGACATTGTGAATATTTAACCTTTCATCATTGCGAGCAGGGACGTAGGTTTTATGACCTTTATCATCAATGAAAAGTGAAGAAGTGGAATTCAACTCCCATGGTACTCCATAGCGGCAGCTAAGTACATTGTCTTTCTTACGAAGACAAGAAGATTCATGACATTTTGTATGACGTTGAACGCAGTTGACGAGCTCTGCATAGTCTTCAGACTGATTGGACGCGAATATTGATGCTGTGTCAAGAAGACATGGGTTATTAATTGTTGATTGGTGAAGTGGAATATTTCGGTGTTCTGCTTGGCGTGGATTCCAGGCAGTTACATAGTGGTCGAAATAGTTCTTCGCATTAGCAACTTCTAGTGCATTGTCCCAATCTAGTGTGTCCATGTCTGGTGCATTTTGTAGCCATAGGAAACCATGAATGTGTGCGGATCCTCGATGTTGCCATTCGTATCTGAAAATAATATGAAGTTTACATATGGACAATACATATATGTACGATGTATAAAATTAATGTAGAGGGTAATGGATATTAATTAATACCTGCACCAGTAGTCGATTGCATGGAGGCCTTTTTGTAGGATTTCTTCAAGGAAAATTGTGAATCTGCAATGCATATATTGGGCTGTTAGATGTGGGTTTTTAATTACGTTCTGAATTTTCCATTGGAAGGGGTTGACTGAATTGGAAGGAACACTGTTGGGCATAATTGCGTGCAAGTCATGCCATTTAGTATCAGCTGCGCTGAGAGTGAAGAAGAAGGTTGGGCTTCCTATTTGCGTGATCATGTCAGTCAACTCAGACCGGCGTTTGTTCCAGAAAGACCGTGTTCCTCGTAGGGCTGAACCGAACCGCATTATTTGCTCTGGTAATTTTGATTCGGGAGAAGCATGCAGACATTGGCGTAGATCTGAAACCGTTGTTGGCAAGCTGTTGTCAATGAACTTTTTCACGAAAACATTAGCTGTTGCTTGGCTACGGTGGTGCAATAGAATGTTATAAAGATAATAGCGGAATCTTGGGTGTTGGCCGAAGCGGTTATCATGATAGTGCAGCAAGTGTAAAGCATATTCATGCATTTCAACTTTCGTAAGTCTTGGTTGCATGATCATTGCGTTTCCTGTAGGGAAGAGTGTGGGGAATGCCATGGCAAAGAGGCCGATGGTGTTGTATTCATTTATAGCAGTTAAAGATATTGGAGGCCAATCGATAGAGCTTGTTGAATTTGAATGGGGCAATTGCAAATAGTTACGAATGTGCTCGAGCTCAGTGCATGAATTTGGGAGGACTGGGACGAAAGAAGAGGGTTGGATTTCTGATGGAGGTAGCATGACATTAGTATCAGACGTAGAATCAGCAGTGTTTTGATGGGGTTCAAAAGAGGACGTGGTTACATTATTGAGAAGGGAAGAAATGTCTGTAGGGTGATTTGGCAACATAGAAAGTGCAGATGAATTGAATTGAACATCATGGTAGTAAGGGTCATTTTTTATTTTGTATTCAAGGGCTGCAAGGACGTGGGATTTGCAAACGAAGAAGTCGTAAGCTTTTTCAGATGGAGTTTGCCTTTTGACAATGAGGATGTCTAAGTCAGAGAGCATTCGGGGTAAGTATTTAGCAATAGTAGTGATGTCTTGAGGAAAACTAATTGTATGGCCACTATATTTGTATTGACCACCACGGGAATGAGTGACTTGTAGAATGGGGTTGACACGTGCAATGAGCATTTCTTCAACCTGTGTTAACTGGTGAAGGACATAGGGTTGTTCTCCAGGGTCCATGTTGTTTAGTTCAGAAAACCGACTGGCTAATTTGGATGACGCACAACGAAAACAAGAGAGTCTACCATGGAAAAGCTTTGTTTTCATTCCTGGGTATGCTTCCTTGCATATTGTGCAAACATGCAAGTTAGAAAGTCCATCAATCCTTTCTCGAAAGCGACGGTGTTCATTAGTAAGGGGAGGGTTATATTGGGATTGATGAATGTGAGGTGGGCTGGTTTGTATAGTTGGGAGTGCATTTGAGGTGGGAAGGGATGTAGAGGAAGTAGTGGGGTTGTTGCGATTTTGATAAAGTAGTCGACGTCGTGCATTTATCCTATCCTTTTGTTGTGCATAAAGAAGACGGCGCCGCTCGTTTTTGGCTGCAACTTGATTGTTTGTTGGCATATCTAAACAAGTACACATAAATATTGTTAGTTTTGCATAATGAGTAGTGCATGTTTGGAGAATGTAGTACAAGTATTAGAAATAACTTTTTCCTAGGTAGACTAGGTAGAAGGGAAAACATGCAATTAGGATTGATATAAAATTGCAAGCTGTTTTGGCGTCTAACATTGAAAGGAGAGAAGAAAGATAAAAAATATGTTGCTTCCTTCTTCTTCAATTGTTTTTTTGTTTGGCATGTTTGAACGATAAAGTAAATAGATTACCAAGCAAGAGATCATTGTATAGCATGTAGACAATGAGCGAGAAACATATCTAGTAAGTGTTTGCAAATTTTGATACCTATATTATTAAAGGGTAGATGGCAAACTTTTGTATTTCGGAAGGTTTGGAAGAGAGTATTTATAGTGAAGTTGAAGTTTGTGTCATAATAACATGGGTGTGTAATTTACAACACTATGAGACAATGAGTTGTGCGGATATGTTTGTTTATGTACAAGAAGTCGTGTTTGAAGAAACTTGAAGTATTTTACTTGAGCAGTATTAGTTGCAAGCGTTGAATACCGTTGGAAAAATATGCTTTAATGCAAAGTGTTAGTTGGAAGGATCATTCTAAAATTCGGCCACAAATTTAATGCAGACCGCTGGTTCGATAGAAAGAAGGACCAAGTCGTTTGTCGTGATGCGCATGAGCTCGTTTCTTGCATCCTTGAAAATTGTGACGTTCTGTAGATTCATGCTGTGGTCATGTAGTTCACTTTTAAGTCTGTACTGGTAGTCACATTATAGGAAGGTATCGTTACATTTGTACAATGCTATACCATGGAGGAAACATGGGCCGTGCTTTCAAGTTTCTGCAGTTTTTCTTGTTTGGGCATATACAGGTCACAAAAAGCACATGGTTCCCTTCATATTTCTACCCAATACCCAAATATGTGGCAGTTCATACGAGAACTGAGAAAGACTGGATGATCCAAGTAACAGAATTAATTTTTTTTTATTTAAACATAGAATTACTATTTTTTATTTCGACATCGGCAAAGGTAGGTAGATTAGATTGAAGGAAAAACATGCAAATACGAGTGATATAGAATGAATAGATTAGTTAGCAAGAGATTGATGTATAGCATGTAGTCAACGAATGAGAAACATATGTAGTAACTCTTTACAAAGCCTACTATGTATATTATTAAAATGTAAACGACAAACATACATAATTTGGAATAACTGGAAGAGAGTATTTGAACTGAAAGCTACAGCTTGCAGCATAATAACATGGGTGTGTAATTTACAACAATAGCAGACAAGGGATGTGCAGAAATGATTGTTTATGTACAAGTAGGCGTGTTCCAAGAGATTGAAAGAGCAATTCACAGGCGGCGAACAATAGGTCGTTTTGAAGTGGACAATCGTTGAATCTCAGTGAGTACTTCCTTGCATGCGGAGGCATATTGAATTTCTTCTGAATTGACCAATATTGGTTGCAAGCGTTGAACACCGTTGAAGTAGTCTGATTTAATGGAAAGTGTTAGTTTGAAACGTTGTCCTGAGATTCGGCCACAAATTTCTTGCATATCACTTGGTTCAATGGAAAGAAGAAACAAGTCTTTTGCTGTGATGCCCATGAGTTCGTTTCCTGCATCATTGAAAACTGTGACATTCTGCAGAGTCCCGGTGTGGTCATGTAGTTCAACCTTAAGTTTGTACCGGTAGTCACATTCAGGGAAGGAACCGTTACATTTTGTACAATGCCAAAGATTGTTAGAATGCTCCACAACCTTTTTCATGCATTGTTTTCCATTAAAATCTAGTGGACATGCTAGAAAGTAGAAGTCGTCCATATCAAGAGCAGTAATTGTTGCTCGAACTGAAACCCAGATTGCTTTATCGGAGAGTTGCATGCTGGAAATTTCGGAAAGCGTCTTCCGTGGTAGGGCACGTTTTGAAGCAACACCATAATTCCTACTCAAAGATGGAGAAGAGGAGCTGTAACCTGTTTCACGGAACCATGCATGTAGTTGTTGAGTTTCTTCAACTTGTGGATTTATTATGAGAGTGCTTGTTGGTATTGTCCCTATTGTGGTGCCATTAAAGGCAGAAACCCGACCTCCTTTGATTGCAAGGATTGGTGGGTTGTCGAAAGAGTATAATTCAGAAAGGTTCTGCCCTATATAGTCACAATGTCTCCCCATAACGTTACATCAATGCTAAAACCCGACTTGTCTTTTAATATTAGTGTTTTCCTTAATGTTTCACTTCCATCTTTCCGTCGAATTGTTGATGCAGGTGAAGTGGAGGTAACAACACCAATGACATCCACATTCATATTTGGAGGTGCATTTTTTACTTCAGCAATAGTCTTGAAGTGAAAGTTATGGTAAGGGAACATTGGATCATCTATGGGACATGGATGGATAGTGGAAGCAGCAAACAAGTAAATTTCCCATTTGTTGTTGAGGTGGTTGTAGATTGGATTTGCTTCTTTCACTGTGCCATTTGAAACAATGTATAGCTGCCCAACTTGAATGAGATTGTGAAGAGATTCGGCCAGTGCGGCAAATGCAGAAAGGTGGATCTCCTCCCTATCACGATTGATAAGGTCAAAACCAAAAACTTTTCCTGAACCGCGTGCATTGGTGTAAGCCTTCAATGATGTTTTTGCCGATGCCCTACCTTGGATTGACCAATATTTCCGGTAAGGGCTAAGTGCCGTGAATGGAATTGTTGTAGTTGTTCCTGTAGTTGGTGGAGTAACTACAGCGGGCAAGGTATCTGCAGCCGATGAGGAGCTAGACTGGGATGTACTCGCTTGTGCATGTAGTAGAGTCGATGCGTCCTTCGTCAATGCTGCTGAGCGCAACACAACTTCAAGCTCAACAACTCGGATGGACCTTATGTAAACAAATGAGAAATGAATTAATGAAGATTCCATTTTCCTTCTTTAAATGCGAGAAGCATTTAGAAGGGAAAAATTAAAATAGGATAATTTCAAATGTTGGGTCTTACGAGGAGCTTTGGAGCACTGTGCAAGCTGATTTTTTAAGTAGAATTATCGAGCCAATTTGGATGTCTCCAGATACAACCTGTGGGCCATATGCGGCTGGTAGCAAAGTCTTATGTTGATGTGTTCCATCAGATAGAGTGATATGGAAGTGCGAGGATGTTGTTTTTAATGAGGTTACAGAACCAACATCGATTATCTGAAGCAGTGGTTGAATATCGGTGCAACCATTCAACAATAGAGTAATGGCATTCGGTGTCAAGGCTGTTTCCATAATATTAATAGGAGGTTTCTTGTTCCTATGATAGGAGTACCTGCAATGCATCAATTTCACAACAACACAAAATTCTAGTCAAAGAAGATGTGATG
>APFE030165877.1:14628-30639 GCA_000404065.3 Pinus taeda
AGATAGATAGATAATACTCTTGGGCTACCTCAAGGGGTTTTCAACCCAAAAGTTGAACTTCGGTGCCTCATGGAGGTTTTCACCTGGGTCTTTTTTTTCTTTTTCTTTTCTTCTCTCTCTCTTTTTTTTTTCTTTTCTCTAAGAACTTGGTGAGGAGTAAACTGAGGCTTCTTTAATCACTATTATTTCCTTTCTGATGCTATTGATGAATTCCTGCTTTGATAAGGGATTGTTTTAGAACTTTAACTTGTACCCATTGACAAGTAAATGGATACCCTATGCATTGATGGTTCCTATGTGACATCATCATTATCATGACACTTTTCTATCACATAAGGTCCCAACCATCTAGTCAGTAACTTGCCTTTGAAATATTTGTACAGGGAGTCATATAGAAAGACCCAGTCACCTTCTTGAAACAGTTTGTCCTTAATATTTCTGTCTTGCCAGATTTTCCTTTATACTTGAGTCACTTCTGTGTGGAGGAGGGCCTGTATCCTAAATTCATATCACCCATTTAGCTGGATAAATCTTTCTTATTGTTCCCTTGTGACATCTCGATCCAATTATGCGTCCATCCTTAAGGTGTTGTATTCAAATTCATTGTACAACAGGGCTTTATTCCCATAGGCCAGCTCATAAGGAGTGAAGTCAGTGGTGGTCTTTGTAGGCCTAGGTTGCCTCTACTAGTCTCTCCACCCAACCCTTTCTACTGCTACTAATCACATTGGTCAGAATGCTTTCCAATGCTTGGTTGGTGACTTCCACTTGCCCATTAGCCTGTGAGTGGTAAGGAGTGGACTTCGTGTTCTTGATCTTATGTTGGATTAACATATTTTCAATCATGTGGGATGTAACTTGACTACCTTGATCAGCAACCAACTCTCTAAGGGGTGTTTGCATCATGGACTAGCTATGCAAAGATGCTCAAGACTTCTCTTTGGAAAGTGGTAGGGGCATTGCATAAACCAAAATGAAGGACCCTAAAAGCAAAAGTACCCAAAGGATAGGTGAAAGTGGTTTTATCCTAGTCCTCTGGGCTGATTTGGATTTGATTGTACCCACTGAATCCATCCAGGAAAGAGAAAAGATTCTTTCCTACCAGACCATCTAATACTCAGTCAATGAAAGGTAGAGGGAAATGGTCCTTCTTTGTGGATTTTTTTAGCTCTCAATAATCCACACAAGTCCTCCACTTTCCATTTTTCTTTGTACCCAACACCAAAGGAGACACTCACTCACTTTCTAAGATGGGGTAAATGAATCATGCATCCAACAACTTTTGTATTTCCTCTTTGACTATATTCTTGAGGCATGGATTCATTATCCTTTGGGGTTGGCAGACTGGATTGCAACCTTCCTTGATGCAAATGTGGTGAGTACTCATCTAAGGGTGCACTCCCTTTGTTTCTTTGTAATTCCAAGAAAAGGCATCCAAATTCTCTCTTAGCATGTTACATAACTCCTCTTCTTGGTGTACAAGGAGAGAGGGGTTGATTTTCAATGCTCTTTCATGGCCGAATTCTATTGTCTTAACATGAGTATGGTTTGAGTTAGCTGAGCAATGATCAATCCAATGGTTTTCCTTCATTTCCTTCACTACTTCCTCTAGAGACGTGGTGTTGGGACTTTGATGTTGGAGGATGTGTTCAATCAAGTCATCTTCATCAGGATATCCTCCTCCTATGCTAGTTTCTAGGGTATAGATTTGGGAGAAGTAGACTCCATCTTCTTCCTCCTCTTCTAGCCATAAAGGTAAGTCATTCTCTAGGGATGGTTGAGCAGGAGTGTACAAGACCAATAGTTTGGAAAGATGCCCATTTTTTTGGTCATATTTCCAACCCTACAGCTTATGTAGGCATCAATAGTGGCTAGAAAAGGCCACCCAAGGAGGAGAGGATAACCATTGAATTTGGTCTTAGGATAGAGAACTAAGAAGTTAACAGGGTATTCCCAAGAATCAATGGAGACCATCACATCCTCAAAAATTCCCTCAAGATCTACTGTGGATCAGTTTGCAAGCTGCAAGATTGTCGTGGTCTTCCTTAATGACCCATGGAGATTCAACTTGAGAATACTTTCCTTAGTCATCACATTGATGGCATCCCCAAGATTAATCAAGGTATGGCAAACAATGGTGCCATCGGTGTGTACATCTACTACAAGACTTTGAGGATCTAAATACTTTGGGCAAATTACCTGCCCTAGCATTAAGTCGTATAGTTGTCCAATGACATTAATGGTAGGGGTATCTTTCTTTCTCCTTCCTAGATGTTTGAATCACTTCTCCTTGATCATCTTGTAGTATATGGGGACATCTTTGATAGATTGCAAAAGTAGGATGTTGACACACATATTTTTCAACTCACCCGGAAGTTTAGTCTCTTATGGGATGTGTTGTACTATATGGGTTAACCTTTCACAAAAGGGGGGCGGATTCACTCTAGGTACACTTTCCTCTCTTTCCTACTCACTCTCCCTAGGTGGAGATGGATGTTGGTTATCTGGGAGCACTCTCCCTGACCTAAGGTTAATGTCATAAATTTCCATAGCATAGGAAGGGTAGTATGTTTCTCCATTGTAGACTTGTTGTGCCTATATGTTGTTCGGGTTTAGGTTTGGTTGGGTAGGCATTTCAGGTTGTTTAGGTGGAGTAGGGTGTAGGAGTTTTGATTGAGATGGAAGTGAAGGTAATAGAGTTGGAGCTTAGTTCTATGGGGGACCTCCACACTTGGGGTGGTGCATTCCACTGAGGATATGGAGGAGCATATGGCTTAAATGGTTGGTCGGTCGATTGGGAATGGTATTGAGGTGTAAAAGACCAGGGAGAATGTATAGACCAAGAAGGATGAGCAGGGGGCACAAAGGGGGAATGGGTGTGTTTTGATTAGGGTTGTATTATGAATAGGATGACCCTTGCATGCCCTACTGGTATGGTCGAGGTCCATGAGGCCTCCTTTGATTTATGTAGCAAAGTTGTTCAGTCAGCCCTTTCGTTCCTTGACACACAACTTTTAATCCAGACAGAGAAAGGCACTTGTCTGTGGAGTCGTTTTCCTCATGAACTGAGAAGATTTCTATAAGGTTCAATGGACATTCATTCCTAGGGTGCCTCCTCTTGCACCTAGGGAAGAGGATGGGTAATGCTCTCTTTGCTTCCTCTTGCTTCCTTTTGATCGGCATAGTGTCCATTTGTAGAGCAAGAGTTTGCGTCATTTCACTATTAATGTTTTCCAACATGTTCCCAATTCCATTTTTTATGGATGTATTGGAAGAGGATGAACTGGCCACCGCCTGACTAGCCCTACCCTTCTTTTAGATGCCTAAGAATAATTCTTGAAAATTGTCTTAATATCATTATAGGGTAATTGGTAGATGTCCCCTCCTAACAACAGGTTTAGGGTTTCTAGGAGATCTTCCCTGATCCCCCTGAGAAGGACTAACTTAAGTGATTCAGGATCAAGGGTGCACCTGGCCCTTTTATAGATGAGTTGGAATCTCTCCTCATAATCCTCTAAGGAATCATAATGTCCCAAGGTCATTCTAAAAATTTCCTCTCTGGTATCTTTGGACTTGTAGTACTTCCCATACTTGTTGTTGAAATCTAGTTGCATTTAAGCCCAAATGGTGATACTATCCCTAGGTAAACCCATGAACCAGCATAGGGTTGCATCCTTGAGAGTGGATGGAAATAATTTCAACTTCTAATCATCATAGGTGTAATCATAAGTTTTGCATATGACAAAAAGTTGAAACAAAAAAGTATATGGATCTTCTGAGGTCAGGCCATGGATGTGAGGAAGAGCAGAGGCGCTTATTTTTTTCTTCTTGGCATCTCCATTAGTTTCTCTTATGGGAAAAACACCCTCAACTCTTTCCCTATCTCCCCTTTCATTTTTATTTTCAGCCATTGTCTCATATGGTGTAATGATTTCTTCTTCTTCCCCTATGGGATCTTCAAAAATCTCTAGTTGTTCGCCTAAGGGGTCCTCTAGCTCACAACCACCAAAAAAGAGGGAAGGTTGGTTGTTTGAAGTGGTGGGGTTACTTGGTAGAAACTTTTCCTAGGTTATTCATATTCCTACAAGGCATGAAAGGAGTGTTTTTTTTAGAGTTTTAAACTGCTTAAATAATTGAAAGAAACATAACTAAATTGCAACTATTTTCTGAATGGAACTAATTGCATAATGAAAGAGATAATAAAAGGAAGAAAGAAAGTAGAATTCACATCTACTCAGACACCTCACCAACAATGATGCCAAAAAGTGATGAGCACTAGTGTTGCAGCAAGGATGCTCAAACTCTTGGGGCTACCGACTTTACTTCATCAACTCGGTTCATTCAAACTTGGAGGTGACAATGTTGTATACACAAAAAGATGTAATTGGTGTACTCTTTGCACTGATGAGTTGCGGTGATAGACCATTGGTGTTTCTCAAATGAGCCTTAGATTGACTAGAAGAAGTATGCTTACCAACTAGAAAGGGGAAATTTACCCTAATTGGGAGAAAATAAATGTTGCCTATTGCAAGAATGAAATACTGAAAGAATTCTTACAAAATAACATGAAATCCTCTATCTAATTTCTAAAATACTTTGCTCAATGGAGATGGCAAGTTTTCCTCATAAACAAGAATCCGAATTGAGACCTAGTGACATTTGGAAATCATGGATGGATTTGGCTTAGATGATGCTAGTGAGATGAGGTCTCCCTGCAATGTAGAAACTCCTGCAACAACACACATCATTGTTGGCATTTATACATAAATTCATCTAAAAAAAAGAAGGGTTTATTCAAATAGAAGAAAACATAGTGGTCATCATTTATATGCTAAGTTCACGCATGGAATTTCTTGAACCTAATACAAAAGAGATATGAAATCAGTGAAAAACCTAAGAGATCAGTAGTGCTCATCTTATCCTATGAAACTAAAATATAATTTGTTTCCAAGAAAACTCGTGTCTTTTTGATCGACTAGCCCTCTAGGATTGGTAGTTATCCTAGAAACAAACAATCAAAGCAATTTGGGATTTCTTCTATGTATGATAGATAAGAGAGAGACAAAGGAACCAACCTAGATCTTCTTCTTAACACATTGCTTGATCTCTCTCCTCCTTGACAGAGCTTGCAACTCCTCTCCCACTTATCCTACTCAGATAATACCTGTAGAAGCACACCAACAAAACACCGCAAAGCATCTTGATCTATTATATCATAAGCATTGTAGAATCACAAATATAATGAACATACAGTGGTATTCACAAATAATAACATTCATAATTGTGCAGCTGTATGGAAGAAAACTCAAAGAACTTTATTAAATAGAAGGGAGAATTACAACCCAGCTATCTGATCCAGCATCGTCCTCCCAGCATCAAAGCCCTCTTCACCTCATGAAAAGAAAGACCACACCAACAATAAAATGCTCTTTCTCAACCACAAACTATCAACACTTCCTTACAAATTAAAAAATTCAAGCCTCCAGATCTCTCAGATGAAGGATCCATTTATAGATGTGTGCAAGGGTGTGAGTGATCTTTGGGGTTTGATTAGTGTCATTCCATTTGTTGTTTTTGGTTCACTTGGAGATTTCTTGGATCTCTCACTCATCCCTGGGCGAATTCATAGAGGCAAGTGTCATAGGAGAAATTTCTAGAATATACCATGAGCATCCACTTAGAAAACTGTCTCATAAATTTGCCCATCCTTGCTCATCACACCCTACAGAAGGCCTCATCAGTATGCATCGCACCTAGCTAGTGTAGGAGTCAGTATGCATCGCACCTTGGTAGTGGAGCAGTTACTATGGTCCTATTTTGGCCATTTCTGGATGGTTTTTCAGGTGGAATTTTTAGGGAATGATGTAATCAGTTGACCACGATCCTTTAGGATATGGAACAACACTTTTAGGTGTTAAAGAGCCCTAGTTTATCGACATATAATATTGGGGTTGCAATGCCAAAATATATCTATAACAGTTTCCCCCTAAAGCATGAAGTCATAAATCTTTGATGTCGGGTGAAATGCTTTATCATGAGGATACAAGGTTTTCAAAACTAGAAGGTGATCTGTATAAGATACAATACAATACATCATCATAATATAATGTTTAGATCTAGTTGAGGCAGGTATTCCCATGCTCAACTTTATAAATTCATTTCATGTACATAGAAAAGATAGTCATCTGCATATGCAGACTGGTGACTCTTGAAATGTAGATTCATCATCCTTGGCTCGGATGACTATCTGTGCAACTTCTGTGTACATTTGGTGTCTTTATATCCCTAGATTTATCGCAGCCTGGATGGATGATACTAGATCCAGGGTCTTCAATCTCATTCAATCTTCGCCCGATGTACAAGTAGATCCATGTGAAGAGATGTTTTGAAGTCGAACATGGAAAGACATCGCCTGATTACCAGCCAATAATGTGAGTTGTCAACAAATGCGAGAGGAATCATTGATAATGATGATGACCCTCAAGGTACTATAGTACAATTCACGTGGTGTGAATATATGATCCGATGTCGAACACCAAGCAAAATCTTTCGGTCGAAAGCCATTGATTTCAACCTATCACTAGAAGTGAGAAACTTGCCATTAAGGCATGCAAGCTTCAAAGTACTGAAAAGGGTTTTTCTAAGTCAATCTTCTTGGATAATGAGCTGATGTCGATAAGAAGTGACCCATTGTAGGAGGGCCTTAATGTATCCCACATCTACGACATGAAACAAAGAAAATGATTTTTTGGAGGTAAAAACGATCTGATGACACAAGGTTCGGGAATGGCGATCATGAAAAATGGAGGGTGAAGGTATTGCAATGGATGAGGCATTAATTGGATGGTAGTTTCTCAACTAAATGGCGCTTCTTGAACATATCAGCGACACTGAGATGGATTGGTAGCGTTAACCCCAATAGATGGATGTTGTGGAAGACCAATGGTGAAATGACTGGTGATTGGAATAACCCAACCCGACTCAATCATGGTGATGGACTGAAAGTGTCATGTTCAAGAGCAACCTGCTACCATAAAAATTCTTCAAGTTTTCTTCCCTTTTCCCCAGTCGTTGCTAACTAGTACTTCTTTATTTTTTTCAAGCTTGAGGAATATAACATATGCTTATTCTATAATTTTCCCTTCGGGCAAACCTGTCGCTATGTTTTACCGAGTCTAGCAACAGTGAAACTCATTCTTGCTTAGGTGGAGAAGTTTGTTGCTATTGTTTTAACAATTTTAACGAAAAATACAACTTGGTTCCTTTTATGTTTAGAGAGTTTGAAGAGGGAAGAAAGGGAAACTCCAATAGTTTTTTTTCATAGCATAATCCCTTAAGTTTGAAAAATGATAAAATGATACAAAAGGGATGACTTTTTGATCACTTTAGTGAGCCAAAAAGTAAAACACTCAAAATTGTTCGTGAGATAATCCCTTAGATTTGAAAAATATTAAAATATGTAGGAGGGATGGCACTTCCAATCACTTTAGCGAGCTAGAAAGGCCAATAGCTTGACAATCTTTTCATATTTAATGAGTCTGAAAGGAGTTTAAAGGAGACTCATTTTTTGAGGAACAAGTGGTGTTTAGGGTAGCAACTAGTTTCGGCTAAGCTTGGAACTTCTCAAACATGGTGATGTGAAGAGGTTGGCTATCAGGACCACTCATCGCAATTGTTTCTCAAAAGGGAAAACAATCAAGTGGAAGTGTATGATTGACCAAAAGGATGGAGGTGATGGAAAGAACACAACCAAGGCTCAAAAGGTTGATAGCACGGTAAACACAAAGGTTATTTACTGAAGGTGGGTTCATTCTTTTAACGATCTTGAACCATGGGGGAACTATGCTCGGTGGTAGGTTTATTTTTTAATGAGCTTGAACCATGCAAAAACATATGCTCAAATGGTGGTCAAAATGTTTAATTCACTACTTAGCACATCATATTCTTTCGTTGGTCATTCAGCCTGCTCAATCACTCCATGAAACTGATTATAACACATATATATGTACAAAAAACTAGTTAAAACTATCTTTTTGCTTGAAGTACGTGAATAGTAAACATAACAGTATTTTTACCTTTCATTTTCATCATTCTATTTCAAATTTGGGATTTTGGAGCTCTGGAACGGTTTTCCCCCTCAAATTACACCAGTTGATTTCAGGAGATCCGGTGGACTATTCTTTATGTCGTTAGGACTAGGTAGGAGCTAACCCTGATCTCTTCCTTTCCATTCCATCCTTCTTTGATTTTGAGCATGTTTTTCACATTTCTAGGCCTTTGGCATTTGAAGATCTCATTCACCAATCATCGCACCTTGCCAGTATGAAAAGGTGCAATTCATACTGAGCTGTCAACTAGCCAGTCACTATGCATCCCACCTTGCTCAAAGGTGGGGTGCGATGGGCGCCGAAGGCCATCTTTACATACTGATTTTTCATCAAAATTTTGCCTGCTTTTGCTCAAATTTGGATCCTAACTCACCTTTTGTTTTCATTTCACATTTTTGTTGGATCAAGATGGTTGTAACATGGTGTGAATGTGAACATGAAGAAGAGGACATGATTGCTTTACATGACTCGGGCACAGTTGCTACAGTAAGAAATTGTGGCTTGCTAAAGTTCTTCTGCATATCCAGCATGAGGTAGCAAATAAGTTTCTTGTAGTATTTTCTCAGTGCTTGGGATCCAATTAACGAAGTATTCCAGATTATAGGAAAATCTATTCCATTAACAGTCAAGGATATTTAATTCCTGATGGGGTTGTCGAGGCGTGGTGTTCCTCTTTCACTATCAGGATTCGCTCGTGGAGATGAATCCGTGAAAGATTATATTTGTCAGTTCTGCAGAGATGGATTTCAGCCCAGCAGAGATGGCAAGATCAATATCTGGGATGTCGCGAATCAACCCTTGAGGGCCATTTTATTTACCTTTGTTCGATTGGCTGGTGGTGTGGCTTTTCATTAGGAAAACAGATTTTACATGCAGTATGCCCTGGAATGCCTGGAACCGGAGGTGTTGAATTGATGCGAGGCAATACTTCCTGTCATAAAAGAATAGCTCTCCAAAGTAAAGAACACAAGAACCAATAATTTTGGTTATGGTTCCATATTGACTACTTTTTCCTTGGAGAGGATTCCACTAATGCAACCTCATAACATTTCACTGGGATTTCTAGCACCGAGGGAATCACGAATGCAAAGATGGGTTGATCTTATGGCCAGACATGCTGGTCAGCCACATATTTCCTTCTCTGATGCCTTTTTCAAGCGGTTTGACTGTCAAGAGATGCTCTTTGTAGAGTATCCATATATCAGGATGGATTTCCGAGGTGACCCAGATTTGGTGCTACTCGCTGGCGAGCAGTGGAGTGCTCTAGGTAAAATGATTTGACCACGTCTTTGTTTATCAATTTTATAATGTTTTTTTGTTTTTAAATGTTACCAAGTCTAATCAAACTTATATGCGTGTGCAGATATTGGACCAGTGCGACCAGTGGCATGCATGTGGATGGAAGATGACGCTCCAGCAGGAGTGGATGTAGGGAGGGCTGTCCTGCGAGATCTGGACATATCGGAGACCCTGGCAGTGTTACAAGATCATATCGAGGACCTCACTCTTGGTATTCAGGATGTTAGGACCATTGACTTACCTTTGAGGTTACAGTGCCATACTACTAGCATGCCGAGTTGATGAACTTGGATCCTGTGCATGATCGCACAAGCAATGGCATGTTATCACCAGCTTCATTAGTCTAGGATTCTCCCTTGCATTCATTTTTGAGTTTCTTGGTCATGCGACAGGTTTTTCCTTAGACACAAAACATTTTGTCAAAACTATAAATAGTTATATATTTTTGATTTTTGGAGTTTTATTTTGGTTAAATTATGCAATCCTCATGTAAATGTTAATGAAAAATGCTTCTTTTACAAATGCTGCAAATGTCTATCTAACACATAGTTTGCTAATGAATAAGCCAATGTGTTTAAGTTCCTGGAAATGTGTTGATATCGAATGGAATCAAATTGTCTTTCCAAAATCCTAACTCTTAGGAACATACGATAAATGGTTGGGTTCTGAATGGAATAAATACCAGTAAGCTATAGAATGATGAGCTATGAATCTAGCCTGACAACGAGTTGACATATGTCATGTGAAATGACATCAGAGAGAAGTTCACTAAACGTGCTATACTTAGCAATGTTGTTTGTCGATCAGCCAATACATATCCCCTTGAAACTCACTAACTCACAGCCTGGAGTGAAAATGGCCCAGGCCGTAGAGGACAAGTTTTGCGTACTATGACTACCTTCGTCGACATACCCCACAAATGGTTCCAAAAAGTTTGACATCTGCAAAAAAAGCGAAGCGAATTACCTAACCAAAATGACAACTCTAAAAGAAAAGCAAAAATGCAATAAGAGCATATATACAATAAGCACACTACACTTAATCAAGAATAGTAACGTTTAAGATACAATCCATTATGGGGTTGTGATAGAGGAACCCCATCATAATTAACCAGCTTGTAGGCTCCTTTCGTCAATACTCATTTAACAATGTAGGGCCCATCGATAATGGATGGAACTTACCTACTCCCAATTCGTTAGAGTCCTGATCATAAAGTAAGACCAAGTCACCTTCTCAGAAGATGTGAGGCTTGACATTTTTGTCATATTGTGTCTTGATGTGTTTCTTATGTGCTTCGTTAGCCAGTGCGGTGTCACAATGGGTTTCATCTAGGTGGATTAGTTCCAAGAAATGAGCCTATTCTTCCAAATTTTCGAGAAGCAGATCAATTGTGAATCTGAGGGATGAGATTTCGCACTGAATTGGTAAGACAGCTTCCAAACCATACACCAACTTGTTAATGTCGATATCTTCATCCCTCCGTTAGAGATCAAATTATCTTATTGCATTGCATATTAGGTGTCTCGCCTAGTCAGCTACATTCCATTAGGAGCATGGATCATCTGACGATAGTGGCTTGTTGTACATTTTCCCTCATGTCCTTTACCTGCTGGCCCATGTTTATTCATCAAAATCATATACAGTCACCTTTTTGTCTTTAAAGTTTGCAAAAGGTATTTTCTATCGTTTCGTTGTCATTAGGTCTAGGTTTTCATTAGGGTTTCATCAAAAAGGGTTTTAAAATGTCCAATAATAGTTAGTAGGCACATGAGGAGGTTCCAGTATCAATAAATTTCATAATCAAGTGCTCAAAGATGTATTTTTCCTCAAAACTCTGTTTTGAGGAAAAACAGAGAATTTTAGGTTTCATTATATAAATTCATGCAATTTCATTTCCTTCAGATGTAAATATGTCCAATGGAAACCCTAGTCACTTTCCCTAGCCTCAGTAGTTCCATACCCCCTGCAAAGAAAACAAAAAGCAAGTCATTTAGTTCATCAAAAAGTTCAAATAAAATCAAAATCTCAAAAAACAGAGTTAAAAAGTCAAGTCATATTCCAAACATTGTAAAAGTGGGTTTTTATGAAACAAAAATTAAAAGCTCTTGGGTTTAAATGATTTTTCTCAATTGGAAGGCTCATTTGCATTCAAAGACAAAGTATGAGCAAAGCAAATCCGTGTTCGAGCAAAGCAAGAGAAATTGGGGAGAAACTACCTGAATTGAGAGGCGCGACACATAGAGCAGGCACAGTGCATAGGGTTGCGATTTCCAGTGCAAAATTGAACAAGCACGACGTACATAAATGGCGTGGAATGTTGGGTTTGAGGCGTGGTGCATAGATCTGCCAAGTCTGAAATCTTCAACAACTTCCTCAAATCACCAAAATTGCCTAAAACCTCCAGTGAACAAGTAAGTTAAGCTCTCCTCTTGGCTAGTGAAGGAGTTTGTCATAACGTTTATGGTGGATTGTGTAAAGAAAATCAAACCCTACCTTCTTGCCATTTCCTAAGAAATTGTTGTCTAGGGTTTGCATTGCTTTTTTGGCTACCAAGTTCATTCTGCAATTTTCACTCCTTCACTCATTTTCTCACCTTATTCCCCCATTCCCTAATTCCCATATTCCCAAAATCATCTACCCCTTTTTCCCAATTTTCATTTTCTTTCCTAAATCCTAAATATAAATTCCCAAACCCTAGCTGCTATCCCTAAAACTCCCATATCACTCCCTAATCCCATGTTTCCCTAAATAAACCCTGTCTTAATAGTCCCAAAATCCCTCATTTTTCCCTCCCTCTACAGTCCCTCATATTACTTTTCCCTTGGTGGCAAAAAATCAAAAAACACCATAAATCCCTAATACTCATCAAGAAAACACATTTACTAGCAGAGATCAATTCTGATCCTTCATATGATCAAGAAGAGGAGACACACAATGATTCTCCTACAGAGGTGCATGCACCCAGGAGGCCTCATAGAGGTGGAAAAAATATTCGAGAAGAACCTACTACACTTGCTGAGTTACAGGCCTGCCCTGTCAACATCACTTGCTTCCAACATCAGTCCTCCTATGAGTTTTGTGAGATGGTTGCTAGAATTCAGTTTCACCATGAATTGGCCCGATTGTTTGTGCTTCATTTACATGATGGTCAAGCCACTCTAGCTGGTGTAACATTCACTTTAACACCAAAATCTATTTCTCTAGCAACTAGTATTCCTAATATTGGAGAGCAACGAAACAAAAGGAAACAAATAGACAGGAAACATTATGAAGCATACATCAAGCCCGATTATTTGAGACAACTCAGGAGAGTTTTTCCTTTTTGGTACCTAAAAGATTCTTATGCTCCTTTGATGAAACTGATAATGAAGTATTTTAGCTGTGAGAGACAGTTTTCCCATTTATATGCCTATCATATCAGGTTGTTGATGCATTTTACCAAGGTGAGGATGATGAATCTCCCCTACTTCATGTGCTAAAATATCAAGTAGATGAACGCTCTAGTACAACAGAAGACTCCTTAGCAGCGGTTCAACAGTATTTATCATTTTTCTCTCATTAAAATTGTGGTCATCCATCAGCTTAGTTTGCAGGGAATCACTTGGGAGGACTTCATTTCTTGTGAGTTTTTCACAGCTCCTCAGGGACCTCCAAAGGCTTTGCATGAGAGTGGTGAACCTTCATATCAGCATGAGGGTCATGAGACACAGACCGCTAGTATGCCGGTGTTCGTCACTTATCAGAGGGGCACCAGACAGTTGTTTGCAGCAGAAAAGTGAGTATTATCTCCACCCAAGGTCGAAGGGGTCTCGCTATGTTCATTAGCACAACAGGTTTAGGACAAAGCCAAGAGGCCATTACAGGATGAGGGACCATCAAGTGAGCGGGGGACTGATTTCATTCTCATTGAGGGTGATGATATGGATATGGGCCCGCAAAGCACAAATCTCAAAGAAATCATCCAAGAACAGCAAGCACACATCAATGCCTTGTCCCTCAATTTGGAAAGAGCTAAGTGGATCATAAAGTACCTAGAGAAAATAAATAAGCAGTTTGAAGATCAGCAAGCGATTATGGAGTTACAAAACATTCGAGAAAACTGCCAAGCTGCCCAAAGGAGGAAGGTGAAATTCACATCGCTTGAGCAAGAGATCAATACCGATCAGGAATCATGGCTTGAAAGAGTTAATATCCACTTAGATAGGTTGTTGGATAAGGCCAACAAAGAGAAGACATTTTTGAGACATATTGTATATCATTACATGGCGAGAAACAAAGTCTGCAAGGTGAGAATTAGGAGCTTAAAGGCAAAATTGAAGAGGGCATCCAGGAGGCAAAAAGAGCATGATAGACTTCAGATATTAGCTGAGGCTTCATTGGCCCAAGAAAATGCTTGATGGAGAAGACTCATCCCAAATTTCGAAAAATTTGGGACACTTTTTTCGCTTTTGGAATTTTTGGCACAAAAAACAGAGTTTTCTACCCTATGCGCCGCGCCACCTAGCACTCGCTTTTGATAGGAGCCTCCAAATGAAAAAAACTCAACATTTTTGGATTTGGCATGAAAAAATATTTCCTACCAATGGCCAAGAAATTTTGATAGGATTTGAGCCCTCAAAAGGGTCAAAAACACTCAAAAAATGACCTTACCGCCCCTATTTTGACACACAGGAAGCAGTGTCGGGAGAACTAAATTTTGGAGGGGCAAATGGAGGCCAAATTGAAACATTCCACTTGGGTTGCAAATTAGACAGGTAGACCGTTCCAACAAGCACACTTGAAGCAAATTTTGACACTAGGAAGGCCTCCAAAAGTAGCTCCAAACAAGTGTTATGCATAGAGAATCAGGGGCGGTGCATAGAGGAAATTTGGCCCAGTTTGACCAAGTGTACTTTGTTTTTCGCCTAGCTTTTGTCAATTTGACTTTTTCTTCTTCTTAATGTCAAAATTATGATGTAATTGAATGTAAATGGATGGATCATGATGTAAATATGTCAAATTTTCACTTATGGAGGTAGATTCATCTATCAAAAAGTTGTTTGAAACTGAATGAATCAGTTCCCTTGTTTCTAGAGGCATGCTGTTCCACTGCCTAATTTCTGGTTCTAAGTTTAGAATTAGTTGGAACAGCTCCTAAAAATGTGAGCTTAACCCCTAGAGGCTAGGATGAGTTATGGCTTCTCTATATTATGTGGTTTTTTAGTCATTATCATGGTTGGACTTTTGAGAAAGCAAGGAGCTTCATTGTACATTCATATCAGCATTTTGGCTAAGGAATTGAGACCAGGGTTTGCAGCACTCTTTGGGATTCATGTGGCATTTGTTTTAGTACAGTGCTTTCCTCTGTATTTGTGAATTTACTTATGTGTTATTTATGTCATGATCCATCTTATTTATTTCTAACTAAATAAAAAAATGGTGAAGGTAGAATCCACTGAAATTGCAGTGCTCTACCTCAGGTTTTCTTTAGTTTCTTGATGTTTTCAGTTGTTTGAAGAGGACCATGGACTTTCTTGCCCTCTTCAACTCCTCACATATCTATTCCCTCCATCTCATTTGATTTGAAGTGCCAAAATTAGTTGCCTACCTTGCCCCATTGAGGTCTCTACAAGACTGACCCTCATTCCCTACACCCAAAATCTGCCTTTCCATTAGAACCAACAAAAGCATCATTTTATTCAATCAAACTCTTTGTACACATACCTAGCCTAAGATCAATAGTTATATCAGTCATCTCAAGCCCTTAATGATCATATTTTTGCTGATATTGACAGGAGAGAGCCCTCTCTCGACCCAGTAGGGCTAGCTACGAGGTTAAGCATGGTTTGATGTTGTCCTAGATCTTACCTTTCTCAGACTGAGCTAGATTTAGGCTCTAACATAGAGGCGACCGTACTGGGGAAGAAATTGTTTTTTTGTTAGTGTTCTTCATCTTATAAAATACAGATAGAGTTTGAATATTATCCAGGTAGCCTTTTAACACCCAGGTTGTTCCCTATGACTCCCTAGGGAATACGGCCGGGGTAACCACTAACCAATCTTTGGACTATAGCTTCTAGCCTAGCTGTAATCAGAGAGGGCTCTCTCTGTAAGGTTTGTCACTGTTTTAATGGAGTTTTAGGCTAGCTATGAAGTAAAGGTTTGTTTTGTTTTTCTGTTTGGTTGGGGGATGTTTTCTGATAGTTTTGAAATGTTCTCTGCAGATGAAATTAATCCATTGGGCAATGGGGTCTGTAGCAGTTGTTTCCTTGAGATCCTGTCTTAAGTGCAGCTGGAATTATAGGGCCTTTTTATATGTCATAGAACAAAATGTAAATTGCGAGGGTGAAGTGATAATCAACCAGTAAAGAGCATTTAAGAATTCTTCACTGAGCTGGGATGTGAGAAAAGAACCTATTGCTTAGGAGCATTATCTGAATTCCTGAAACAATAGATCACTGTGATGATATAGTGTGAAAGGTAGCATTAAGAATTACACTTTCATTTCCATAACTGAAGAAAACATTTATAATAGCTTGGATTGAGTTCAGAGTAATCTGTGATTAAATCCTGAGACTATTCTTTTTCCTTGCTATTTAGATATGTAATATATGGAAAACATGAA